>JAOWBB010001809.1:0-43027 GCA_028565995.1 Ricinus marginatus | reverse complement strand
ATAAACGGCTTCGGAAATGAAAAATTAAAGTTTTTCCAGTTTAAAATTTTAATATTAAAAATAAGAATATTTTCATGCGGCCCAGGAAACTTTCGGAGATGGATCATTTTCCGTTTGACCGATTTCTGTAGATTCCGAGGAGAGAGGTTCTTCAGGAGGCACCAGGATAAGGCATTTTAAAATGATGAAAAGTTTGCTGTTGTCTGCAGCTTTTTTTTTTTAAGAGAGATCCATTTGCAAAACGCCGAAAAAAGTATTTCACACTTTCTGAAATGTCTCCCGATACCGATTATTGAAACGTGTCGTCAGTTATTTATGCATATTCATCTTGCAACGCTAAATCCTAACTCAATGTAAGAAAAAAAAAATATATATAAAAATTACCTTATTGTTAAACCCAAAGTCATTTGATCGTTTCAATTTTTATAAATTTAAATATAAAACAATGCACCGTTGGATCACAGCAAAAATAAATAATTTCGTCCCACATGTAATGTTCTTACATTTTTTTTTCGTTCAATATTTTCTCATTTTCTGCAATGGCATTTTTCTGAATTCAATGTTTTTTTTTTTTCGGTACAGAAAAGCAATTTCGCCAATGAAGAACCTGCAAATCAAATTATAACTTGAAATTACGTCGGGTAGTGAAAGGAACAAAAGTTTCAAAAACTTTTTTTTTTTCGCAGAAGAATAATTTAAACGTATTCGAATAGAATACAAAGTCAAGCACTGAAATATAATGAGGTATATAAGAAAAAAAGAAATACACTAATATACATTTGCAATGAAAAAAAAAATTATTTTCTCCAGATACATTATTGAGGTTTGTTAGTCAAAATTTTCTGATGCTTTAGATATAAATAAGTCAGTTTTTCAAATTATTGTGTGGATTTAAAATTTTTAAAACATTAGGTTTCACTTAAAATATGTATTTATTTATATTGAAAGTTAAGGTAATTAATTATAAATGAGTACATAAGCGACATGAAATTCAGCATTTGTATTCCATAAGAACATTCAACGCACAATAAATATAAAATATCTGGAATCTGCATTAAAAAAAAAAAAAAAAAATGGAAATTTATACGAAGCATCCGCGGTGGCAGATCTGAAAAATCTGATTTTTAATTAAATATGAATCGCATAGAATCGCAATTATCATTTTCACCTATTTTTCCGGAGGCTTTTCCAATGGAATTTCATTAAAACATGTAACTAGTGGATCAATTATCAAAACTCTCTTTGTGCATAAAAGCTTTCGTTCGAGAATTTTTCAGCCTAGGAATGAAGAACAAGATCACCTGGGATAATATGAATATGAACTGGAAAACTGCTCGGGAATTAATAAATATGGTCTAAAGCTTAATTAATTCAACGGCTTCAAAAAAGCTCCCGCAGTGAACCCATCAGCGGCCCCTCGCGAAAGATATAAACCCAAGGAATATGTAATGATACCTAACCTGCAACATAAAGATCGATCCCTCTTCAGTGTTAAAAGAAAAATGAAAAAAATTTTGGGTTTTCAAGTATTTCAATACTCGTAACTGATTTCATTCACATAAAAAGGCGTCAAAGAAATATGATACCTTAAATATAAATTGTTATAAATAATGATAAATAGTGATATCATAAATATCTATTAGTATAAGCGCATCTGGAATAAGAGCATAAACCCCTCGCTTGCATTTACAAAAGAATCAGGTTAATCGTCAACCGCTACGGAAGACTCAAACGAAAAGTTTTTCGTTATATTTCGCGCATCCTTTCCGGATATTTTATTGTTAAATGTAAAGAATCAGAACAAAAATTGTTGTAACAAGTTAATTTTTGCTTATTTCTGCGATTATCTAACTCGTTTTGCCTTTTGGGGCCACATCAGAGGGGCGAGAGAGTTGCAGCAGTCGATCCGCGGCTTCGGAGGGTTACCGACAGGATCCTGCTGACATGGTCGAAAAAAAAAAAAATCCCTTTGACATGCGGAGAATATTCGAATGCATGTAAAAGAGGTTTAACTCACGAGCTACAGGTTGGTGGAGGCCTTTGTTCATAATGTCAGACGAGAATGTTATGAAATTCCTGCGTTTTAACGATTCCTTCGAATCCCCGACGGGATAGGGAATTTGATTCCCATTCGAGAAAAATTATTTCGTGCCCCGGGGAAAAAAAAAAAAAAAAAAAATACGCTTGCCGCTGTTTCGCAGCGGGAAAAGTCGCCAGCCGATGAAACTGCCTCAAAACGTAAGACGTAATGCTGTGGAAATGGAGAACGCCAAACGGTTTCATCGAAAATGTTCATGCTGCGTTCGTCTTGAGGGTTCCAGTAATGGACGAACCGGGGAAATAAACGTGGAAGCAGCATCGAAGCCGGGTGCGCATGCGCCTGGAAAACTATAAATAGGATATTTTCCCGATCCGCTGCCGTTCGGAGAGGAAAGGGGTCGGAGGCAAATCCTTTCCGCCCTTAACTTTTTAAAATACGCATTTCAACCCCTGAAAATGCTGCGTTCTCTGAATTGCTACGCAAATAATATTTTATATCCACGCCGGCTACCGAAAATGATTTTTTTTTTTTTTTTGTTTTCCTCATCACGTATTCCGTTGCCCGAAAATCTTGAGATTTTTCCCTCTTTCTTCCATCTCCTCTCGGCTAAGAAGGAAAAGGGTGCGGAATTCAACGGTGCACATCCCCGAACCACTGGATGGATGCGCCAATAAGCGAGCCAAAATGAACTGGAATATGACCAAGGCATCATACCGCTTGTACCAAAGCACGAAATCGCGTAAATTACTCCAAAATGTCAGCGTAGGTTAATTGGGTACGCCTATTAGTCGTTTTTTTCCGGCAAATTACAGGGCCGTACATTGTAATTTATACAGCACCTTTCTGAAACACATCCAGGTCTAATTACTCAATAAAATGCCACCAGCGAATGGCTTCTGTTAATAATGAACTAAAGCTGACAAAAAAATGTAATTCATATTCCTTTACGTTACGACCACGAGGAAAAGCCACCAGTGTATATTCGCGAATTAAAACATAACCGAGAATTGTCAGGGAGGATTTAATAATTCAATACGCAAAGAAAGAAAATATTAATGTCGCAAATTCGGCTAAATGAATCACTGTTAAACGTGTTCATTAAAATGATATTTGTAAAATGTAAAAAAGTCAAAATGACGGTTTTTTTTTTTTTTTATTACTGAAGTTTAAGATAAACTCACACGAGTGAATCGTTGTTAAATTTTAATATAGACCTAAACGAAAATCAAATTTTTCCAGCTTATCAACTACGTACTACAGAAACAAATTCCATCCATATATATTTTTTACTAATATTAAATGCCCCGACCGATTTTATGAATTACCACTCACGATGGCTTCGCGGTTAAGGAAATATATACGATGTGCCAAAACGAGACTTTAATTACTAAAAAAGGGGTTTTTAATCCAATTTTATCGGATATTGATTTATAAATAACATAAATGTAACATTTGATATCATGAGTATTCATTTAAAAGTGACCTGCTTTCACTCCGGTTGAATAAGTTAAAATATCGGTAAATGTTTAAAGCTTTAGTTTAAGTTTTATGAACACATATAACGAAAAAAGATAAATAAAAAGAAGTTTTTAAAATTACTTCGAAAGACATCTTTGATGTCATATAAAAAAAAAAAAAAATAATATAAAAGTGACAAATTACTTTTCGTTTACAAATATTATAATTCGATCCGACTATATATATATATATATATTAATATATTATGTATTATATATTACCAATATATTATGTATTTATATATACAAATATATATGTATGAATGTAGAAAAAATGATGTGAAACAAGAGAAAATTAAATTTATTTCGTAAAAATGACATTTGAAAACGTAAAAAGTCAAAATGAGACATTTTTTTTTATTGATGTTGAAGGTAATCCGGGCTTCATGGATGTGAAATGAAATACGTAGTTAAACATACTAAAACTGTTTTGACCGCGTTGCCTTAACGAAAGTTATTCAAGAATTACGTTTAAAGAACGGGAAAACGAATTTAATCCTTTGTAATTATTAAAGTTTATCATTTTGTGGTCCGAGAGGCCGATACAGTGATGTGGGAACCTTTTTTCCTTTCCCTGGGCGAAGAAGCGAAATGCATGACCATCTCCGATCGATGCACGCAGAACACGTCAGGTAAATAGCCATTTCTTTTCCTGCAGGAATATACATATATATATATATAAAAAAAAAACGGAAGCGTTATTTCTGCCAACGGTAGTTCGATCGGTGTACGTTTCCAGAGGATTGCGCGAAAAAGTTATTTGCATCGAACCGAGAGTCATATCCATACCAATCTAGGAAGCACACCGATGTTACGCTGCAGGATTTGAAAATGTTATTTTTTTTTTTTTTTTTTTAACATTACTTTTGCTTAATTCGTACAAAATTAACCGGGCAGGACCACGGATAACTTCAAAGAAAAAAAAAAAAGAATTAATTGTTAAACCTGATCTTTTGCTTCGATGTTAAATAAGAAACCGCAATTAAAAATTTAGTTGTTAATCGAAGTTGGCAGAACCGCGTTTAATTAAAAGTTGAATCATCAAAAATATCTGCAGGTACAAGAAAATTTCGCTGTTGCTAACGAATACAAACGGGACGGGGCTTCGACTAATTTTATAATTATACTTTTTCGGTGTTCTTCGGATTTGATCTTCGCCGACCGAATGGAAAATCTGGAATTTATTTTCATTATTTTCACATCGTAATCGAGCCATGGGGTTGTTTGTCCACGCTCACTCGAAGCGCAGGGTGAGAGGGGGAGGTTTAACCCCCGAATAACTCAATAAGTCAGCCCCATCGACCGCAATTTTCGGCCTCCCCCGTGTTTTTTTTTTTTCCTCTCGCCGGTTGATTTTTTTATGAAAAAGTTCCGTAAATTATCCGAGTTGGTTTACTTCAGATAGCTCTCGGAGGAATGTTAAAACAAATAAATTAGCGAACAAATTAGGAAACGTGCAGTAGATGCTTTCATTAGTTAAATTTACGTGTTACCTTCATAATTCGGATGGAAGATCTTCATTAGAATGAATTTTCGCGAACCTGGCGAAAAAAAGTGGAAAAAGGAAAAGTAAAATTGGATCGGAAAAACCAAGCGCAATTCGATGTCGAAATCCTGTCCAAATCGGGGACGAAACCTTTCATACATACACAAGTAACTGTCGCTCTGGAATTAACACCCGGAAAGCCTTTTCATTTTCCTTCGCGACATCTTTGCTGGAAATTCGCTTTCCCTCGCTTGAAACGTTCCTCGTCGGTCTGTATAATGCCTCTGGATCGAAAAATGCATCTATGTATATCGTTAACCGAGTGAAAAATCATACGCTGAGGTTTTGGAACGATCAGCATATGAACATCATTCGTCTACCATATTAGCAAGCTGTGTTTGATCCTTTTGAACGAAGAAATAAAAAGGTTTTTCTTTTTCTTGTACCTTGCATTAGAATCTTACCTTTTTGTAGAGAGAGAAAATAAAAAAAAAAAAATCGAGCGTATTCGAAATGCTTTAAAAGGTGTGCGCATTTGCGTGTTTCATTTCGAAGTGTAATACATATATAAGGTTCAAAACCCAACGTTAATCATTCCGAAATTTTGTAAATACCTCACGCAAAATCGTGGATGTTAACGAACATTTCCACTACTGGCAACAATTCCAGATCCAGGCGATGTTCGTCGTGGTATCCATCAAAAGGAGGAGGGCTCACGGTGGCACTCTAAGAAAACGAAAATGTAAAAGAAGAAAAAGCCGCGAACATCGCAGACATCTACCGACAGCGCATTGTTCCGACTTTGTTTACGTGATTCATTTTCCATCGTTCACCTTTTTTCGAGAGAATGCGCGAGAGCAGACAGCACATAGATATTACCATGCTCCGACAGCATCATCCATCGCGGCGGTAATTCGAACGAGGGTAAACAAGAAAAAAAAAAAAAAAAAGGAAAAAAACAGACTGCCCCGACAGCCTGTCGTTTTAACACTCACAGTGGAGCACAGAGTGATGATGCATTTCCGTCGGGAGTTCCAGCAGAGAAATTCGCGTATCCATGCAGTTCGGCGAATCACCGCGTACTGGAATCTTTCACGCTGTTCGCTGTGGGCGCTGCATTCGCTTTTCTACGCAATCCTGCCCGATGCCCCAATTTCTGCACATTTCCATGCCGTACTTTTGCCCTTTTTTTCTTTTTTTTTTTCTTTTTTTTTATTTTTTTTTCTTCTTCCTTCCCTTTCCTAACGAGTTGCGTCGAAAAACACAAGGATTGATTCTCCTTCCTTTCCACCCCTGTCCCGCCTGCCATAACAACCCTGGCATCGCCGCTTCTTGCGGCGAACCGTCGGCAAACGAGATGGAGATTTAACGCGGATCAAACATGCAAATCTGCACCGCGCTCGTGCCATTCTTCTCCGTTCCGACGCCAAAGTTCCGGATTAATTTTCAAAGCGCCTTCAATTCGATCGCGTCATCGCAATCAATTTATTTCCCGTACCTTAACCGGGGAACCCGAACGCATTCGTCGCATATTAAAAAGGCTTCTCATTTTCCGAACCTGGTCGACTGCGCATTTTTCACCGTTTGCCATTTCGCGATGCATGCGAAGCGCTCGCTTGAGCGTATCCTCTGCCATAAATTATTGTCAAATTTATGAAATTAACGAGATCGTTACCGCAACAGGATACGGAAACTTTCCCTTTGTATAGTAATTACGCTTCCAGGATAGCGCCTGCGAAATTTTCCGTGCCATTTCTCGCATTTCGGAGAGGTTGGAAAGCGAGCGAGTTTCCATCAGATTCCGACAGCGCATTCGAAAAAAAAAGAACAGTGCGGCGCGGGAAACGGAGCCGTATTGCGCGCATCCCGGAGCACTCGTTCGCCGATCCAAAATTTTTTTTTTTTTTTCGTTCCTGCCGGGAAAGATGTTCGCAGCAGAGAAATAAGCACTGACTGCGCGGCAGAGCCCGCGATGATTTTTGATCATATATTATTTACGGCGACGGCAAGGGTTCTTGCCGGAGAATTAATTTGATATCGCGTCATACTGCGGCTTTCTGAGCGTTCGAAATTTTCAAAATTATTTTCCACCGTAAAATACGTTCCCGGTCAGCGATTGCTGAGAATCACTTGTTGCAGGGGGACAATTCGAATGACGCGTAATAACTGAAAAATGTTCGGATCCGAATCCGCGGCTTAAAAGCGCGCGAAGATCGAAAGGGAAAACTCATCAAAAGCAATTACGACCCCGAAATCTAATTCCCCGGCATAAGCAAAGCACCGGAAACCTGGAAAAGCCCATTCTGGGTGCACTTTTTTTCTTTTACCATGCCAGCGTTGATTTCACGGGGGAGGATTTTCCGTTGCTTTTTTTTTTGAAAATAAACTTAAACAACAAATCTGAAATCTCTGCAATCTTTCCTTCCTTCTTGGATGGCCGAATTTATGAGGCGCACACGATTTTCCAAACTTTTCCTCCCCCCCCCCCCCGGTCTTGGCACGGATTTAGATATTGTTTTGCAGCCAGGGAAAAATTTTAATTTGAGAAGTGCGAAAGGGCAGTAATTGCACAAGAGAAAGGCTCGAGACGTGCCATCCACGCATGCAAAGGAAAACCCTAAACCGTGCTGGGGTCTTCAATATATCTTCCCGAACGCTGGAAGGGCGACACGAACCTTGTTTCTTTTGCATGTTCGGATATTCGAATCGGCTTGTGAAATGCACGACTACCCTGGAAATTATCATAATATTTGGCTCAATTTGTTGTTTAGGACCGAATTGACAGCGGACTCTTGTTCCGTGTGATTTGCCCATAAAAAAAAAGGAGAATTTCTGGTTTTCGAGTGGATCCGAAATTTCCATTTTAATGCGTTTTCTCATTTCTCCTCGGCGTACCGAGCTGTGCGTCGCCGGTGAAAATTCCCCGCGAAGCGTTTTTTCCGCTCCGGGTATGGATTTCCTCGCTCGTACGCAATTCGCTTGCGCCGCATGAAAATAATTTGAGACAATTGAATTTCGAGAAAGGCAGAAGCAAAACGAGCGAAAAGGGCTCTCCGTTGACCTCACCGGCTCGATGCCTCCCCCCGAAATCACTGCCAACTGCTGAACGAGGAAATCCCGATTTCTGGGGGACAAGGTGCCTCCCCCTATAAAATCCGACCTCCCGGTGCAGCGGGGAGCGTGTCGGATCGAAGCCCCGCAGAGCGCAAAATTTTAAATTACGAACGTTTGGAAGTCCCCGGGAAAAACACCGGACGACGGCTGTCGCGCGGAAAACTCCTCCGGTTTCTGCAATCTGGAAATGGTCGAAGAAAATCGATTCGCGCTTTCGCCAACTATCGCTGGATATCGATGCGGTTTCACGGCGGAGCGGTTTCCACTTTTCAAAAGTGGAAATCTCCGTTTCAAACCTTACGAAACCGAAGGAAAAGACCGCCCGAAAGGTTGCGAACGCGCTGCAGCAGGAGCAAAAGGCAAAAAGGAATGAGGGAATAACCCAAAATCGCGAGTGGCACCGAAGCGAACGCAGTCTGAAGCAAAAATTGCAAATATTAAGGGCATCTCAACGCAAAAACATGTATAAAATCCGGAGTCCATAAATAATTTGCTTAAGCATTTTCGCTGGCCGATTTTCCGTTTCTAATTCGGAATGTTAATTTAGCTAATTTAGTTTGAACGGTTTAGACCCATCCCGTGCCGGCTTGCAAAATATTTTCCAATTATACTTTTGCATTCATCCCGTGGAATCCTGAAGCGTTTGGACATTTAATTTTGCCGGTTGGGAAAACTCTGGATCTTCCGGCAAAGGAAAAAAAAAAAAAAAAAGAAGGCGCGACGAAAAATTTTGCCCCCGAAATGCGAAATTTAAAAATCGCGAATAACGTCAACAGCGTTGCAACCGAGGAGAAAGGCCCAAAAACATGATGGGCCACACCGTGCGCAGCCGATGCCTCGCGACAGCGCAAATGGGTAAAACTATCTGAAACACGAGGAAAAAGTCATTCTTACAATTTAGGTGATTAATACACGGAGAGTAACATGTGTCGCGCGAACATATCAGACCTCGACTTCATTTCAGGTTCTTTATTCTTTTCCTTTCGAAGAAGTTGCTTATACATAACTGTGCCGTGCATACTGAATGCGGAAAAATCTTTTCCAGTTGCGGAAACGTTCGTATTTTCCGGAGCACAACTTTTCTTTTTTTTTTTGTTTTTTTTCATCGCAAACACAAGCGGCTTGCGTTGCGATTTACCGAAGGACCGTGTGGATTTTTCTTTTTTTTGCACGTTGCAATAATCGCGGAGCGACAGCAGAGGGAAAATGCCCGCGGAAAATGTGTTTTCTCGAGCGGGATTTCACGTAATTTCGACCTTTCTTTTTCCTTTCCGGAAACCCGGCAAATATCACCAGCAGCACTTTGGCCGCGAAGCCTGCTTGAAAGTTTCGGCCGGGGCCGGGGTTATTTTGCCAGCGAACACCGACGGTGCCGTTCCCTCCGCCACATCGCAGCTTTTGCAATTATTAATTTCTGTCAAAATTAGCTCCGGCAAATAATTCGAATCGTTGAAATATTTTAAAGATCCGAAAAATTTTCCCGTCCCCGCAACGCAAGCGATCAAAAATCCGGGGGGGGGGGGTTTAAAACATTTGGACGTTCGCACGGCGTGAAATTAAATAAAAGAAAAAAAAAATGAAAAACACGAATGAGCCAAGCGTTCGCCGTTCGGATTAAGCTTTTGAATGCGCCAGGATTTGTATTTGTATTTTTTTTTTTCTTCGTTTGTCGCTCGCTCAGAACTTTAATTTTCCGGCCTGCGATGAAAGTGAAACGCGAACGGTCGGGGATGGAACTTCTTCTCCATGCACGCGTTCAAAAAGTAAATTATCGAAATGGTAATAAGTTAAACCGGGGATGAAAGAAATTAATAAAAATGCGTTGTACGAATTAAAGTTGGATTAAGGGAAAAAAAAAAATTCAATCCATACATTAGGAATCGCACGAGTTGACCAAGTCAGAATCACGCGTTTCGATATCGAAACTGGATTTTGAGTTGTAAATTTTTCCAGCAAAACTTACGTTACGCAAATTTCGGGTAATTAAACGTTTTTAATGTTAAAATTAAATATTCCGAGATCCGACGATTGCTGTGCGAAACGCTTTCGTGGGACGAGACGTAAGGCAGAGCGAATCTCATTCCACGATCTTCGTACCAACCTGCGTCCCAGCGGAGCGAATTCCATCGGTTTTACCAACTTCGGATGCCTGCGAAAGGTCTAAAAAAAAAAAAAAAAAAAAAAAAACAAGCGCGTTCAACGCCGCTGGAATTGCCGAGAGAAATGGATTTAGCTCGAGATAAGAAAATGTTTAATTTGAATTGAAATTTCAGCAATTGAAAAAGGAAGCCAAATAAAAATGTCTCATTTTGATGGAAATACTTTGAACCACTTTGAAAGGGGCTTTCTGAATGTACCACGAAGCTTGACTTCTTTTCTCTTCCCTCCCCTCACTCCTCCTTCCTTTTCTTCGACGTTGAATGCGAACCAGTAAATGGTTTTCCATCCCTCGCACCACCCCCCCCCCCCCGAGAAAAAATAAAAAGGTCCTCAGCCGGCGCTGGAACTTCGGGGGATGCGTTTGCGCGACTACGTGAGAAACGGAAGCGATCCCGCTTCGAACGGGCCTTCCGTTCGGCTGCCTTAACAGTTCGGGATTTCGCCTGGCTCCGACAGCGGCCGGGAGGGAGTCGGGATGACAAAGAAATTTTACGCCGAAAAGGAAGAAAGGAGGCGAAGGCTTGATCCGCACGGGCGGTGTCCTGTCGCCGAGAACCCACCGCCGGAACCTGCAGGGCAACCTTCAATCGTCGCCTCTCTCGGCTTTCCATCATCTAAACCTTAATGTCGGATACATTGTAATTAATGATCCGGATCGATTTACAAGACCGGCATCACCGAGTTCATACTTATGGTTAATGTAAAGGGAAGGCAACATTAAAAGCCATGCGGCCACATGTTTACTTGCTTTCGATTAATTAGGGATGAGTAATTAATGTTGCATGGAGAATGATCCCGTCTAATTGAATGTTTGATGTAGTGGATTTTGGAGCTTTCAATTCGAGCATCTTTTTTATTTTTATTAATGACGATAGCGAAGACTATGATAAATTTTTGTTGGGACCCGAATCTTTTGCCCTGTCGGACGGGGCGAACAAAAGGCGTCCTCCAGGTATCATGCGTCGGTGACAAAACCTTTTGAGCGGGGGCTTTGCCTTTGGATGCTCCCCGAATTCGTCCACTTGGGCGTTTGCTGCGGCCCGACTCGCATTGAATCAGCAGCCAAAATGCGTTTCCGACAAGGATTCTTAATTTTCCTCCGCGCTAGGCAAAAATGCCAAAATCTTCGGGGGAAGAGCAGCTTTTTACGTTGCGCAAGCCAGAAGCATCTCGCGTGCCTGCATCCTTCAAACGCTGGAAAATAAGCGAAAAGGAAAAAGAAACTCGAAAATGCAAATTGTCCACGTACAAGCGAACGTGTAAATTATTTTTGATGCATCTTAAAGACCGTTTGTGATAATAATCCTGTTGCTTTGATCTTGATCTTTACGGTTCCGATACCAGTTCAGGTTTGAACGTGGTGAAAAAGTGATCAAAATAATACAGATCCAAATTTTTTTCTTTTCTTATACATCAAATATTCCTCGGCAATGGAAGTAAAATGCGGGAAAAGGCTGAAAATCCCGGTTCTAGTTTCGCTGTCGTTTAATAATTGCCACTTTTCATTCATTTCCTTCAACCCGGAGTGGTTTAGTTCCTTTTTAATTTTTTATTATTGTACAAATGTTGCTGTCGTTTTTCGCTCCTTCCTTTTGGAATTCGTCCCGGGGGATGATCGTTAATGTCCTGCTCTTTTTGCCGCGGATGCGTCTGGCCTGCTCCCCCATCTCCGTTATCTCCATTTGGAAGAAGTTGAAAAATAAACAAGAAAACTTTTGGTAAAGTACTTTCCCGGCGCCATCGGGAGGTTTTCCTCCTAAAACCGTTCTTGATGAAAAAAAATTTAAAATTTATTTTTTTTTAATTTTTGCCCCCAAAAAAAAAAAAAAAAAAAAAAAAGATTTTCTTCTTGCCCTCACGAATTTTACGGGCCCCTTGCAGAAAAAACCTGCAGGATTCGCTCGCTCCGCGGCAAACGTCGCCCAAAGCGAGCAAGAGTCAACTTTTTTAATGAGAAACAAAAGTTTTAGCCCGAATAGTTCGGGTAAAACGTGAAATAATTTATCCCAGACGTTATTTCTGAATGCTAGATCCGCTCACAAGTCAATTAATTTGAATTATTTGCCTTCCATTTTTACCCGCTGAACAAGAAACTCCGAGGGAAAGGAATGCCTTATATCCGAGTTAGCAAATTGTCACCGCTCTTTGGCAAATAATTCAAGAACGTCTCCGCCAGTGATTTATGCCTTGATGCGAACGACAGAAATTTCTTAGAGGGCTTTAAGGTTAATTTTCACCCCGGTAGAATTAACCTGGATGGCGAAGATTAGTCCTGCAACAATAAATCGGAATTACCGCGAGCTTCGGTTGTAACACCTTCAAGTTGTTGGCCCTCTCGGATCCCAATAACGACCGCTAAATTCAATAATCCGATCCGATTAAGGGTCCTCTCTAAAGTGGACCTCATTCATCAATAATAATATTTACCATTGGTTAGAATTCCGGCTCGCAGATAAGGCCGTCTTGCCTCCGACCTGGGTGACTTTTTTGATGATCCGTTTCATTTTTCATTTTTGGCATGAAAACGGGTCCCCGTTGCAGGTTCCTCTGTTGCGTCCGATTGCTGCGGGGCGTAAATTTGCCGGTGGCAGGCGACTGTGGCGAAAAAAATTCGCACTCATCCACCGAGCCCTCGCAAAATTTTTCGCCAGCAGGTTTCCGCTTATTGACTGGACGAAACGATCAAATTGTCAAAGTTTCGGCTCAGCCCCACCGGATTGTTGCGCTGTCGGGCATAAATTTTAAAATGCAATGAAGAATTATTTTAAAAATTTTCTAATGCATTAGCCGCGGTTCCAAAAATTAACGCGACACCAATATTTTCAGTCAGTTTAATGTAAAATAAAAGCATATAATTTATATTAAATTGTTCTTACTAAAAATTAAAGTAATAATCGAAGTTAACCATTTAACATTCGGAATTACCTTAAAAACAACTTTAAATATGTAAAAAAAAAAAAAAAAATCGTTTTATTAATCTAAGATATATTGCATTGATAAATTATCATTCTAAATTTTACTTGGTGGCAATATTTGCACTTATAAATCATTATAAATTATATAATACTGAAACGTCGTTCGTAGGCTAATAATCGCGTTCAGAAATAACGTTCATCGCGTGAAAAACAACGCAGACGGAAATCCGGATTTTGAGGATGCAAACTTCAAAATTGCTTAAATAGTTTTTTTTTTTGCGCCGGGTACGCAATTACTGAAAACCTGAAAGCTGTCGGTTTCGGAGGTCCAGCAGCAAAGCCACAACTGATTGATCACCGCGATATGTTTTCCCTCTTTATTTTTTTCCTGCGGAAGTCACGTCAACCTGCGTCAGGATCACTGGCGCGTGCTCCGGGAAAAATCCTCTTTAATTTTCTAATTCGCGGCGTCCGGATTAACTCCGAAATCCCACCGGGATTCTCCGCCGTTATTAACCGGGTCCGGCCCGGGGAGAAAAACAAAAAATCTCGAACGGCATTCGGAAAGCTGCCACTTCCCGTCCAGGCAAAGTGAACGCCCGCGACGGAAGTTCCCGTTTCGCCGACTGGAGATGCGATTCAGAGCTCGGCATCGGGCCCGGGACGACAGAGGCCCAGAAAAAAAAAAAAAAAAAAAAAATTTTCGAACGGGGTTTTGAAAACGCACGGGATCGCACCATCAGAGAGACGTCCGTTTAAAGATTCAATACCCGTTCATCGGATAAGAAACAACCGCATCCGCGGGAGCGGGGAGATAAAGTAAATCAATAAATTCTTCTGAAATATTATTTAGTTAAAAATTTATGGCGCAGATTCTAGAACTCGAAAATTAAATCATTTCGAGATGTAATTAGTTTCCCCCGATAACAATGGAAAATTTCTACTCGTTTCCGCCACCGTTTGCGGAGCCCGGCAAACAACGAGCAACGCTTGGCCGAGCGTTCCTTTTGCCTTACCTTCGGTTGCGGCGAAAGCAACTCGGCAATCGCAAAACCCTGCAGAAAGGGGCCCCCGCGGCAAACGGACGGAGGCACGTACATCGTCCGAACCGCGGCTCTTCGTTGCCAATTGCCGGGGCACGATTTACAGCACCGGGTTTGAGTCGGAAAAATAAATTTAAAAAGAAATCCCAAGCGCTTTTCCGCGATATTAAACGTTTCGAAAAGTGAATTGATGGGAGGGCGTAAAATTAATTTTTAAAAGCATCGCCTTCGGATAAAACAAAACACCGCGAATCGCACAAAAATTGCAATAAATCTGCGGGCGAAACCCCCTTTGCAGAGGTCTCAAATTTAATGCGCCACATAAATTAATCCATTTTGCGGAAAACGCGAGTGCAAATTTGATTTAGATGGAGTTCGGTCAATGAAAAACTTCATAAAATAAAACGCCGTCTTTATACTTCGGCTACGTGAAAAATATTTTGGGCCCCTTTACTCGTTTTAAGGGTAAAATGCATCCGATTTTTTTTTTTTTTTTTTTTTTGCCTTCTCAGTTGCTTAAGTGCAAGTTTAAGCTGACGGTTTTGACCGGAAAAACTATTTTTGAAACATTATTATTCAGCCATGAACCGATAACCTTTAATATTGCGTAAAGTAGTGAAATTCGTCGCAATTTCATCTTATATACACAAATGTAAGAAACGTTCTTTATCGCGTATTAAGCGGAGGCACGTTGGGAATCTAAAAAAAAAAAAAAAAATTACCATATTCAATTATATAATTCGATTATTGCCGAGATTTCTGCATTCCAAAAGTTGAAAATACTTACCAACAGAATCGTTGTCGAACATATTTATAAATAATAAATAATCCGAAATCGTGTTATATTCAGGCTTCATGTTATATCAAAACATGTATAGTACATGTGCATTACATTTTAAAATATAATATCACAAAAATACGAAACCAATAACTTATATTTAACAGGTCAACGTGTTACAACACACACGAATAAAGGTTCATCAAACCGAAATACATAACGTATTGAACGGCTATGGAAAATTGATAATTTCAATGCATTAATTTCATTTAATTTTCGTTGAATTATGAAAAAATGCAAGACGTGATACATAATCTGTGAACTACTTTCTACATAAACGGTTTGTAATTAAGGTTAATGCCGGTCTACTTTTTAAGTAAATGTTAATCTTACCATTGCGGATTACCAGTTTACAAATTGTCATTTTTTTTTAAAATTATATTTCAGTTGAATAATAAAACACTCTTTTTTAACGAGAAAAAAAAAACTTTTTTTTCATTTATCTCATGTTGGGCGCATAAAATTCCATTAAAAATTTTACGTACAAAAAAAATAAACGTGATTTCCGATAGTTTTTTAATATAAAATCGAATTGAATTTTCCTCTTCCCATATTCTCAAGACATTGGTGCATGGAAATGAAATCCCTTTAACATCGCAGTTAGATGGATATTCCCGAACGTTTTCCCACTTGGTGTCACTCTGAAGATCTAAATGGAAAACGAATTATATTATTTTACCACATTTTCCTGTATTAATTTCACCATTATAATCACCTCGCTCGGATTCGTTTATAGCCTTTAAAAAATTTTTGCATTCATTTCCTTCACATTTTTAATAATTTGTAATTTTTTCTTACTTACTTTCCTTAAATAAAAATTTGTAATTTTTTTTTTTTAATTTTATCCTTCTTATATTACGGTTCAATTATTCCTGATAATTTTTTTTCTCTTTTAGAATCTTTTCCTATTACCCTTCGCGACGCGTTCATTACCTTTGGAAAATTTCATTTTCCATTTGAGGTTTTCATTCTCCGTCTCATAAAGTACAGGTTTTTCACTCGACTTACCTTTTTCCCACAGGAAACAGTGGGCACCACAAGAAAAATAAAGATAAAATTTTTACTTTCCCTCATTTTTCCTTCCCCAGCGCGGATATTGATGCAGTATATAATAATGTATCAAATAACCTTTTTGCAGATTTACCTTCCCATCTGTGCCGCATTTCATATTATAAATGCATGCAAATTAATTTTAAAAATTCGATTCCAAATGCTTTAGAATTTTCCCCAACGTCTGAGATTCAATCTTTTTTTTATTCTTCGCCGTAAGTATTCTAACAATCTGTAAGGATTGCGAAATGTATAAATGTCGCTGTAGTTTTTATTTCAGACAATGTAAGAGCGGGAAAGGACTTTAATTCTCGTAATGGTGGACACAGTAGATGTCGGCACTTTTTTATTGCCGCCAAGAGACCACTTTCGAATGGAAAAGTATATGAAATAGAACACAATCTTCATTACAAATTGAACTTTGAACAAAGGAAAATATTGTGGGACATCGAAAGCAATGTGGTGTCAATTTTTCGGTGTAAAACTCTCTTTGTCTCGGCATCGAATGGAACCTTCCACGTAGCACAACAATATATGGTTCACATGTCAAGCGTCCATGAAAATGGGAATTGTGATTAAAGAATGTGTTTGTGTTTTTATATAGTTTATTAATCGAGAAAAATATATGCTTTTTTTTTTTTCAGATTACTTGATTTATAGTCTTGAACAATAACAATAATGATACGTTATTGATTTTTAACGCGAAAAAAAATCACTGCAGTTAAAATCTATTTTTAATTGCCTGCATTTATAGGTAGTCCTTTTAGTCGCAATAAAGTTGAAAGGTTTAGTTTTATTACGCGTACTCATTTTAAATTTTAAAACTTTGCCAAACGCTCAGAGATTACCGAAGTCGAGGATGAAAGTTGTAAATTATGCAAAAAAATCAATGTTTAGAGCACACTTGCATGAAGGCAGAACTTTGCACCATAATATTAAAGCTAAATTTTGCTCCGATGAGAAACCTCACTCCTAAAAACGGCAAAAAAAGAAAAAAAAATGGTAGAATAACATCACTTATATTTTCATACATATAAAAATTTTTCCAAAAATTTCCAGATCTCTCATTAAGTTGCAAACGGATCACAACAATAATTCTGGTGGGTATAATTCTCGGCGGGCTTTACAAATTGCTCCAACAATGGCATCGCTTGTCCGGACAAAGATGGTACCAAAAAAGATTTGGGACCGTAATTCGGCACAATCTCAAATAGCCGCAGCTCATCTATTTGTCAGCCGCGGGTGTTCAATATAATAACCGCGGCTTAAACTCCAACGCCTGTCCTTCCCATTGTATTGGGCCAATTACACACATCGATCTGCGTTTTCAAATGATACGCAGCATTAGCCGATTGCTGTCGGGGGTTGAGCCTTTCTCAGCGGGTGCAAAGGGGCTTAGCGAAGACTCCGAAAGCCCCTTCCTTCATCCGGATTTCGGATTTGCTTAAAGGGGAACAATTTTTAAAACTGAGGAAGCAAGAAAAGGAAAATCGTTATCCTGCGATCTACATGTATACTTTCTACAGGATGAAGGCATTGGTTTGTCACTGTAATTTCCCATGGGCTTTTGAAATCAGCTCATGCTGTTTATTTCCCCGGAAGCTCAAATTCTATTTGTGTAATCTTTGAACCGCAACGGAAACCTTTTCTTTTCTTTTTTAAACCGCCTGCCTTGTCTTTTTTTTTTTTTTTTTTTTTTTTACAACCTTTCCGACCTGCGGACGTTATTAGCACATTACCAGCCGATCACATTTCCTAATTACACGTCAAATGTAATTCGCTTTTCCTCAATTGCTTTCCCTCGAAAAAAAATTCGGTTCGTTTCTGATCCCGGTTTTTTTTTTTTTGGACCTGAAGGAAAATTCCGAAAACCTAAAATTTTCCCCCGTTAAAGATGGCTGAAAACTGCATCACGAACGAGTTCGCTACAAAAGGAAAAGGAAAAAAAATTTTATTTATTACAATTTATAAAATTTTCCACGGACATCGTGAGTATTCTTTATTTTTTTTCCCCCCCTGGAAAGATTGCTTCCCTTTGCCCTGTTGGGGGAAGTATTCAGCGGGAAGCCTCTTTCATAGCACGGGGAATAAGAAGAAAGAATTTTTTACGCTTAAAATTCACATCATCCCCGGAGCAATCTGCAGTCCTAATTATATGTCTAATAAAAGAAAATAATTTGAGCAATTTATCACGTTTGCTAATGGCAAGACAACCTGAAACGAAGGCTAAAACAACAGTTCGGGACAAATCTTACGAAATATACGTATAACATTTTAGTATTTCTTTTTTTCTTTTTTAACAACTAATGGATTTTTGTCCCGAATAAAGAGGCGGTTTTTCATTCAAAAGTGAAAACCTGAATATGAGACGTGCATAATAACAAAAAAACTAATTTTTCAACGGAATAAAAAATGATTTTTTATTTAAACAAGAATTTCTACATCGAATATTCAATGTTCCATTCCTTAAAAAGGTTTTACTTCCATTTCCATTCCTGCTTAAGGCTTAAGCAGATTTACTTTGAGAGCATTAAGTCCGCATCACTTCTTTTTTCGTGATATTAAACATGTCTCCAGCCTTTCCACTTAGTTTACCCCGACTTGTACAATCGGTCTGCTTTACTGGGATAACTTATAACGAGATTTTACTGCGATTTACTAGGTACGGCTGCGAAAAGCTTTCATTTGATTATTATCATAAAGCTTGCGATCTCGGTGTTATCCCTTAAAACCCCATAATTTTGCATACCCATGCAAGAGCCTGCGTTTATTCATTTTCCTTTTTGTTTTAAAACTTTTAAGCTATGACTTTTATTTTACATTTCATGGTGCAAACGCAAAATTCCTTTATTTTATAATCTTGTTCGGTGATTTGTACGGAAAATCAGTTGGGTTAATGACTCATTCACGTGTCATGTCTTTCGATTTTGTCTTTCTGCCTTGCTCCGAAGCGCTCCACATGAATATGTAATGTTAAAGGTAAGCATTTTCCATTTGAAACGCAATGCAAACACTGAGACTGAAGTTATTTCGCAGACATCCTCCGGCGCAAAAGCTAATAAGCAAAGCATATGTAATAACCGTCCGTGTTCGTATTTATCCGCATTATCGATTTTAATAAATTCCAATTCACAATATTCATTCATGGAATTGTTCCGTGCGCAAAACCCTCAAACAGACCTCATAAAAATTCAAACGCATTTTCCTGTTTATAAATATCCTGATGATATCTCTTATTAACGTGATCCGTTCCCTTCCTTAGGAAATGGAAGGTAAGAATTTGACGGCAAAGAATGGCTTTAAAAACTTCACACAGGAATATGATTTGAATAACGACGGAAAATCGCCACCAGAAGATTGGATGCCATTTTTTCCCAGACTAAAATCTAAATAGAAGCCAACATCTTCATGATGCGGGTAAACAAAAACAGTTTTTTGATGCGGCGGTAAAATAATTAAAATGTACATTTGACGCACAAGCGAGGGAGTCCGTAATACAAATCCGAAGGGAATAACATATAAAAATCGAAATCGTTTTGAGAATTAGACGTTGACCATCTTAGAATGAAGAAACACGTTTACACCGTTCGTGAGAAAATATTAAAATGACGATCAATTGATAATTTCAATGTGATACCTCACCTTTTTCTATATTTCATACTGAATAATAATCCACGTGTCACAAGTTGTTTATAAATTAGAAAACCTCGGGTTAGCTTATTAGGTTGGAAATTTCCGGATTATCGTATGCATGGAAAATAAAACGGAAGGAATGAATTTTTTAAAAATGTATACGAGTCCAAGATGAGATTTTTTTTTTTTTTTCTGCTTACAAATTTGTACGTGCACAAGACAAAATGATAGACCGTAAAATAATAATTTTTTCGTAAATCCCAAAAAATTGGGCCTCTGAATTAGCCGTCCGGCAGTATTTCTTTGTCGCAATCATAAATGGGGAAAAAAAAAAAAAAAAAGCGATACCCAAAAGCTTTTAAATTCGAATAAAAAGTTATTCCGGATTTGCGTCGAAGGTGCCAAGTTAAACAGGTTCAGTGCACATGACAACAGCAAAATTTTCCTTCTCACCGGAATTTTTTCAAAACGCGAATTTTGCACGTATTTCCAGCTCAAATCCGATGCAATAGGTTTTTAAACATTTTTCATTTCTCCTCGTTCCCTTCCAACGCTAAAATAAATACAATTTCAAATTTTAACTATTTCACTGTTCTGCCGCTGATGCTTCGCGCGGTCTGGCGACGGCGAATTTTCCATTTTAATTTTTTCCCGACATTTTTTTTTTTTTTTTTTTTAATGAAAATTTGCGGAAATAAAATTTTTTTACTCTCCCAGATATTAAACAAAATTAATTTCCTTTCAACCGCAAGAAAAAAGAAGAATTTTTCCGCCTTTTTCTCTCTCTCTCTCTCTCTCTCTTTCTCCCCCCCCCGCCCAACCCCCTCCCCCACTTTCTGGTTCCACGAGCTCAGCCGTTTGTTTTTGCCGTGAAACATGGGTTTTGGATTTTTTGCCTCCGCAGGGGTTTCTCGGGGAAGAGACAAAAAAGGGAGAGAGAGAGAGAGAGAGAGGGAGAAAGGGGAGGAAGTCAATTTCTCAAGTGAAATTAGTCCCCGGCCCCGAGTGTCAAACGAGAAGCGGAAGTTCCAGAAGACGGGCAAGCGGTGGAAATCTCCAGGAGCCTCCAGCGCGCCCCGGAGGAACGGGAATCCCGGACACGTCGGGGGAGCTTACGGCGAAAGAAGGAAACGGATCGAACGTTCGTTCCGTCCCGTTCGAAATCATTGTCGTTTACGGCTTATGAAAACGACAACTGATTTGCACAGAATGCAAAATTGCAGAGAGGTCAAATAAATTTTTTTTTTTTTTTTTTTGCGGATCTTCCAGTTTAAAAAAAAAAAAATTCTAATTTCCATTTTATTGTAGGAAAAGTTGCAGCTTTTTCGGCTCCAGCCATGGAGGATTGTTTTAATGTAAATTATTGCCATAAAGGCAGTCCCGTAATTCGATTTATCGCCATACGTTACCGGGAAAAGTAACGTTTTATTCGCCCATATCACCGAATGATTAAAATGTAAATAAAACAGATATTAGTTTTACTGCCTAAATTACCATCAGACTTAATTTATTTCCAGTTGTCGGCAATCTAAAAAAAAAAAAAAAAGAAAAATAAAAATTAAGCGAGTTCATGCTGCCGGAACACGGTTATAAGATCGGAAAATTGGATGATGTAGCCGAAGTCTGAGGGCGGAATACCGTGCTATTCAAATTCGTTTATTAGACATCGAATAAATTTCCCTTTCTTTCGAATGACAACGTTTTTCCCAAAAGATATATACATATATGCGTATTTTTGTTTTTTTTTTTTTTTTTTTTTCATTCTTTTAAACGTGTCTGGAAGAAAATTCGGTTTTCGGGAAAATGAACTTGTTAACTTGAACGTTAAACGGGGTTACTTGCAAAACGAAATTATAAACATTTTCGAAAGTGATCAGCGAAGCCTTTGAGAGCCTCAGATTTTTCCAATCGTTGCACCGTTTGGCGACACGAGAAGGTTTTCAAAGCGAAACCCCCCCCGAAATTTCTTACAGCTTTATCTCGCAGCAGCAGACCAGATCGCTGTCGAACGGTCCTGCATTACTCGCCGGCAATCCCGCACATGACGCTACCACCCCCGAACGATCTCCCGGGAGCATGTTCGATTGATCATCGACTTTGTTCATCTCTTCCTTCGGAGTCGCGCGCCGGGATTTTCGGTTTTTTTTTTTTTTTTTTTTTTTTTTTTTTTTACCGGGGGCGAGAGCAACGGCGACACCGGTTTTGAAGCTGGACGTCCGAAAAAAACGAAAAAAAAAAACTGGTGAAAATTTGACGGCAGCACAAATCTCCAAGAAGAAGTGGAAGAAGGAAAAAAAAAAAAAAAAAAAAACATTAACCACGCCGAGGAAAAATGTTTCAACTGAGAAACTTTATCCAATAACACCAACTTTATTTAAGTTATCAAATTTCCAAAGTTTTTGCCTTGAATCACTCCCAAAGCTTTTAATAGAGAAAGTCTCGCTGATAGCTTGATGGAGAAAAAAAAAAAATGTGAAAATATATTAGCCGGGCCTCGGGGTATTTGGAGAAAACGCGAACGGACCAAACCAGAAATGGACACGCTCGCAAAACAGAAATGGAGAATCCTGTGGAACCACGACCCAGCGACAAAAACCGAGCATCGTCGGTCGCAAAAAATTCATTCATTCATTTTGCGGCGTAGCGATTATTTTAAAAACAGGTTCAGGTATTTTTAAAATAAATTTGATGTCTGCCTTTTCCCGCGCATCCAAAGAAATGAGTAAACTTCATTCCATTTTTATTTTTTTATAAATTTAAACCGCTCAAAACGAGAGATTTAAGGGCACAAAACTTTTTCAGTAAATATATATGTACACACACGATATTAGCCGTTGAGAATAAGATTTAAACTTTGCAGCTCAAAAAACAAGCAAAACGATCACGTCTACCTTTTCCTTTTAATCGCTGCAGCGCACTTTTACTTTCAAAATCGAGGCTGACTTTTGAGCGCAGATGCAGCGCCTGCTGCAGCCTCAGGATTATGAATGGCGGGATTTTAGTGCAGTTTCGCGGGGTAGCCGCCACTTCCTTTGTCTTTTCTACCTTGCATCCCGCGCTGCCGCAGCGAATCCGGACGCCGAAGAATGTGAGCACTGGCTAACAGCGGCGGCCGGGCGATCCGCGGGGCGAAGAGAGCGTCGAAGCGAATACCTGAGATGCGGGCGAAGCCAAAATAATAAAAAGTCTCGAGATTGCGATGGGAGCGATAACGAGGAGGTAATCGCCGGAGCAAGAGGGAAAAAAAAAAAAAATGATGAAAGGAAAAAGTAAATGAGGATCCGGAGAGTTCTATGGGCTAACCTAAGGGCAGATTTGAGAGGAATTCGGATTAAGATGGAAGGTTAGGTCAAACCGGCAGGGGAATAAGAGAAGATTGTAGCAATTTCCCTCCCCCGTGGCCACCCCGCCTGCATCCCAACCCCCGCCGCCCCCGCGCGCATGCGAGCCTCGGGCAAGTGGAAAAGCGAAACCGGGAGCCTCCAAGTTAGGTGATGGCCCCGACAGCGCGCACGGCTCAAGTGCCCGTCGAAAGCTTCTGCGCGAAATTGGTTGGCGGGGCCCGTAATTTTGCGTTTTTTAAATACGTCTGGAGAAGAGAAAAATAAGACACGGGCGGCGGTTTCCATTTTTCCTTTTTCCAGTTCCCGCCGGTTGTAGGAGCGGCAAACCGAGATGTAGAAGGCTGTCGCTTGCCCTGCATCTCGCGAGATTGCTGAAAAATCGCCTCAAAACGAACGCTCCGGGATTAACTTGAGGGTAAATCGGTTATAAACGAAGCTTATTTACCGAATACCTTATAACCGTTCCTCTTCTATCGCTGCGCCGGTTCGATGAATTCTCGATGCAGCCGAGATTGAAAAAGTAAAAATTAATAGTAGTAATAATAATAATAATAATAATTTAACAGGATAATTTTATTTATAGACGGACGGCTTTATATTTCCGATTTGTATCGCAGCCATCCAGATCCAGTTTTTTGGCATCCTCCTGATTGCAAAATGACGATCCCATCATTCATGCCGTTGATTACAACGCAGTAATCACAGCGACGAATAACAAGATTTACAAATTGAACAAAAGGACATCCCCTTTGCCACCCCCTCCCCCGAAATTTGCCCCAAAATGACTCACTCAACTGGTCTTTTTCATGTAATAGCTTTATGGCCATTCAAATTACTTCATATATCGCGATGGCACTCGGTTATTTATGAATGATTAATCCTCGTGCATCTATCGAGGGGCACTCGGTTATAAAATGCTCTGACAACAGCGTTAAAGTCAGCTTAAATTTTTGCCCGGCTAACAATTAACCCGGTTAATATTTTCGACCGACCGAAACTGGTCAAGCGGGCGAAAAGAATTCGCGCTTACGGAGGACGGAAAAGTTCGAAATCATCGTTGGGGATTTTCACGCCGGAAACGCCGCTGCAGACGAATCTCGGTTTGGAAAAGCGAAAATTCTGCTGCAACCGAGGGAGGAGTTTGGGGGGGGGTGGTGCGGCGAAAAAAAAACTTCAGGGGGATGCGGGTGCCCGACGGAAAAGGAGGATGAAGAGAGAGGCTTTTTTAAAACGGAAAACATCGTCGAAATAATTTTCTCCTATCTGCGGAAATATGAAAAAAGAGGAAGACGGAGGGGGTTGTGAGTTAATGGAAATATTGGATTCCAATCGGGTTGAAAATTTTGCAGATTTCTTCATTAATCCAGTAATTTCTTCTTCCCGTAATTTGCGTCTTAGAAAAACCGCGGGAGAATCCACTGTAATTTTCTGAAAGGGAAAAATCACTTCCAGCAGGAGAAACGTTGAATACCCACGACAGCTTCTGCTTCAGCGATTCCATCCCCAGCTCCCTCAACCCCCCCTTTTTTTTCGAAAACGTACAAAAAAAAAAAAAAATGCGACTCCTGCCAGAATTTCGTCTTCTGCTTATGAATTTTTATAGTGCCCCACAGATTTTATCTGGTACATTTCGCTATGCGTTCCAGATTTTAATCCGTCGCAGCATTGCAGTTCACGTTGCATTAAACGAATCTCAAAATTCGTAAGGTTCGTTCGCTGAGAAAGTCAAAACTGCAGCACTTGAGGACTTTCTCACCCTTGCGCAAGCCCCGATTTAAAAATTATTTACGGCGTTACATTATGATTTAGGAACTTCTGCAGCGAAAGAAAATTAATCAAAGATAGCAAAGGCAGGCAAATTGAAATTCAAAACGCTTATGGTGGAATTATTTACTGCTTTTGAAAGTAATTCTCAACAATTCGACTGGATAACCGGCAAATTGTTCATTTTGGTATGGGATCGGTAAAGATGTCCAGTAGCTCGGGTAAAATTGTCTGAAATACCCGAGTTTCATTTTGGGTGCGCTTAATTTTTATAATATTCGCGCGAAGAACGGTCTTTACGGCCTTTCCTCGATGGCGGCGATGAATTTTAGTTTCCGTCCGGGTTTTAACGTCGAATTTCGACGCCGAAGACAGAAGCTCCAGAAAGTGCGGCGGGGAATAACGTGGCACGGAAGCCGGGTACCGAGCGTCAGGAAGGTGAGATGTATGTACGGAAAAGGAGTTTTTCCTTTTACATGCCAATTCCCACCCGCTCCTGCAGCCTGCCCCGGGTCGACTGCAGGGAATTGAAAAACGAGACATTGAGCCCTCTTTGAATGCTGATAAGTTACCCGCCGCCCTCTTCACGGGGCTGAGGGAAAATTTTTTCTCCTTTCCTCGAAACTTTTCCAGCGGCAACTGCCATTGTCAGAAGCGAGATTAGAATCCTCTGTGCCACGTTTGCATATTGTAAAGGAAGAGTTGTCATGTGTTAATTTATCTTTCTTCCTTCGTCTTTGTGCGACAAAAAAAAAAGCAACTTTGCATGTCTTGTGCGAACAATCCATCACCGCCGGTCTCTCCTCCAACGAAAAGGGAAACGCGACCGAAAAGTTTAACGTTCGAGCGAGATCCACCAAAAAAGAAAAAGAAATTGTTTAAAGGTACGCGTTTCCCGCATCGGGAGGCGATCCCGGACTTTTGCCTTTGACCGTAACAGACGCGGCAAAGTTCCGACAGGCGACGGGAGATACCGCAGGAAAAGTCGTAAATCGGATGCTGTCTCCGGAGGCAGCTCGATTTGGAAAACCGAGCAAAACAAGTAAAGGTATCCGCATTCGTTTCCACTCCGTCCAAAAGCGCACTTTAATCCCGTGGAACTTATCTTAATAGTAGCAGCTTATTTTTATGTTCTTCTAATAAAGTTTTATGGCATATTTAATGCTGTTGCTGCAGCACTTTTTTTTTCTGCCGCGTGCTGAAGGAGAATTCCTGACAAGCTGACAACGATTTCCCATTCCAGCGCTTATTCTTCTATCCTTCACCCCCCCCCCTTTCGTCCCCTCTCCCCTGTATCTCTCTCTGTCACACAGAGATTAGTGTCGAGTTTTTCTTAATTCGTCTTTCTGTCATGGGAATTTCTGTCTCATTCCACCTTTAAGATCCTTTTTACAACAGTGTAAGTGATCCCCGTCTGTCACTCCTGAAGCAAATAATCTAACATTTTCAAAAAAAAAAAAAAAAATGAGAAGTTTGGTCGGAAATATGGAAAGAAATTCGCGGTCTCAGACTGGAAGAACATTGGGAAAAAAAGTAATAATCAAGACCACCAATAAATGGTTTCTGGAAAAATCATCAAAGGGAAATAAGCCTTATTTATCTAACTCGAAAACTTTTTATCCAAAAAGAAAAATTTACCTCTCCTTCCGATATTAGTTCCGAAATACAACTATAATGATTTAAGAGGAATCTTAACATATCTAAACTTATCATAAGCTCATGAACTTGTAACTATCGGATCATCTATCCTTAATGGAAATTATTTCCTTCGACCAAAATAATAAGCCATTATACGCGTTGGCTGTATAATTATCATAATTATTTTTTTCTGCCACTATGTATTTCAGCTTCTTTCTTATCCCAAAGTAAATCATACGGATAAAATCGGATTATAGCAGAACCTATGCCAACTCATATCGTCTCATGCCAGAAGTTTTGTAATATAAGATAAGTGCCAAACGGTGGCAGACTTTCTTTGCCTTTTCCATACATATATATATATAAATTTAAGTAACTTCGGTACTTTCCGAGATTCAGCCGAGGAAAATTTCCGCCTATCGAATTTTCGGGGGCGGAATATTCGGGGAAAGCAATGGAAGCTCTCTATTGGAACATTATCGAAAAACGGATCATAATATAAAATCTTCCCAGGCAATCATTTGCATGAATCTTTTTATTTTTGAGATATTCAACTTCGGTAAAAAGGAAGAGGACGCGGCACAATCTCGGATGCCGGCAGAGCATCTTTCATCAAACTGTTTTAGTAATTAAGGCAACATCAACTGGGGCCACTGGAACTGGACTCCAGTTTCCAGGCCGGATCACGTTCTTTTCGCCGGACGAGGCGGAGGAATAACAATTTTGAGAAGAATTCGACGCCTTGCATCCCAAATCGGACGCCGAAGAGTCGGCGCGCTCGAAAGCCTTCACCGTGCGCGACAGCGGATTTCCAAAAACGATTCCTGCGTATTTTCTTTGATTAACGACGCGGAGCCCTCTTGAAAAACTGGGAAATTCCGTTAAAAAAAATGCAAATTTTCATAACGATCGTTAAAATGGCGCTACTTATGAATCGCGATGATCCTAGACATACCTTTAAAACACCCAACGTTTTTATAAAAATGTTTGGGATATAGATATATGTTTTCTCTTCGTAAACCATTTGAAGACAAGCGAGGAAGGTACTGCAGTTAACCTTGCCATTTTTCACAATGCCCACATTTTATTTTCAAATGACCCTATTTGGGGAAGTTTTTTGAAGCAAAAAAAAGATTTAAGAAATAAGTGTCAAGAATGGCTCACAGTTAACCGAGAACGTTATCCCTCGGTGCCAAGGGATACCTGAATATTCGATGGGTTCACCCTTGTTATAAGATCCACTTAAGAGCGTTAGTTATGCCCGTGGTTCAGAGGCCAACAGTGAATTTTTCCATACTCATCAGGTTAAACAGGAGGATTATGGTATTTTTATTAATTAATGCTATTTCAGTATCCAAGATTCAACATTTACGCATAACCGATGTATACCCAGAAGGGGAGTTTGAAGCACTGCATGTATATTACTTGTGAGGAGGTATCGTGATTCATATACTAGCAAAATTCTAATCCTTCCGTTGGAAAATCTCCACAGCTATATCGGACGGAGTCTAGAATTTCCCGCTTGTACAAGGAAAGACGTGAAAGCGACCGCTTCCAAACTAAATGATACAAATTGGATATAGAATTGAATTTCAGATCCTTTTTAAACAGGTATTGACTTAGAAAATTCGATGAATTACGCGATGCCGAAATCCAAAAGTTTTCATTACAAATCCCATCGGATTTGCCACGGGCTCCGTCATTTATTTATTGTATTTGTCAGTTATATAAGTATTTTCCCATATAGAGTTAGATGAAAATTTCATAAATGATCAAACCAAGATTCGAATTTTGTATTTTGCATTCAATGCATAAGCTTATTTTAATCCATCAATAATAAATGTCTGTCTTTTGATGTCATTATAATAAAATCTGATTCAATCCGGTGTCCAATATGAACATGTCACCTGGTTGCTTTCTCCTATTTCTCGAACTTAAATTCATTTTGTCTTGCTGCTTATACATTATATAGATGTAACAATATGAGTATGTCATCGTCGCTCCATGGTCATTCTTTTTTTCAGCCTCTTTCTGAAACAAAGTTCGTTTTCCTTCGTGAACGGCTCCGGTCGTGAAGCTTTTACACTTTCTTCAACCTCACCCTCAAGAGGCAGTTGACCACCGCACGTTAAACGCTCTCGTGCTGACTTCACAGCATCCCGCGGTTGCGAGAATTTCACCCCCTTCAAACATCGAGATCTTGTTTCATTCGATTTTGCCGTCCTTTAGCCGTTCATCCTTTTCAGATACATCCGAACCGGTCTCTTCCCTTTACTTGCAGCGCGAGGGATGAAAAGGGATTTTCGCAACTGAGAACTTCCCTTCGCCAGGGGGTACCAGATGGTGCAATCTAAAATTTTGGTTGTTTTTGAAAGATGATGTATGACTAAATGTCGTGTCTGTTTTGGAGCATTCGAAAATTTCGAACGAAAAAGGTCTAAATTTATTATTATTATTATTATTATTATTTTTTCGAAAAGTACACCCTTTTATTGATTTAGGGTACCACTTGTCGCTGAACTTTTTTCCACCGGAATCCGCATTTACGTTGCCCCGATGCTTAATTACGTTTTTCGCGATTCCGACTCACGAGGTGCAGGCACTCAGGTTGGAAAATTAAGGGAACCCGGAATGGAAGCGACCGTTTCAAACCGGGACCTGCGTGTTTCATTTCCTCGCTTCGGTTAGCCAGTACCTAAGATTAACAACAGCAGCGAAAAGCGCAAATTCGGGTGCTCTTTTTCCATAAACTGTCCTCTCCGAAAGGACACGGAAGCGATTTCGAAAAAGGTCGAAAGTTGTCCGGAAAAGGCTGCGGTTGCTTCGACCGAACGAAACTTTTTCCACCAAATTGCTCAACTTCGCAGCTTTCGATTTACATTATCTTTCGATTGCCAACCGCGATTATTCACGTATTTTGACGATTTATGTCGGTTTTTCAAGCTGCACAAAGTTTTCACGTGATAAAAATACGCTCTGCTTGAAAATGTACGAAAAATTTAATCAGTGCCATAGTTGCAGATGAAACTACATTTTTTCTTTTTTTAATCTGCACGTAATTTGCAGGCATTGAATATCGAATCCCGGCTGAAGTCAAAAGGCGACGACTACAATCAAAAACACAAATAGCAAAATTTTCCTCTCGTGAAGTCCAATATGGGAATTCTACATGAAAATTGCTGAAACCAATTAAGTTCGCATTGAAACGGTAACCACATTATAAAAGACGGATTTTCCGCATTTAACTTTGAACTGCTAACGCCGGCATCGCTCGTGTGCGCCAATTAAAATGCAAGAATATGAAGAACTCCCATATTAAATGCATATCTCTACTGCCACATTAATTTGACATTAAAAGGACATTACATCTCATATAAACGAGATAAAATATCATACGGTTAAAAGGATATCATTTTACTTATTCAACCTCGGGTAACTAACCTTATACATCGTCTGTCATTTTCCATATGAATTTTAACAGATACAAGGTCTCCAATGTAAAATATTAAATACATTTCCCCTTTTCATTTTTTTTTTTTTTTGCACGACTACATTTTTCCTGCGCGAAAATCATTGCGTGCATCGTGCATCTTCGCTATTAATGACTTTACGATATGAGGAAAGTTTCATCTTGTATGCGAGTGATATACGACGAAATGGACTTTTCCGGTTAATTGAAATTTTCAAAGAGAAAACATGGAAGAAGTCAGTCGCTGAATTTACAGCCTTTTCTCTATCCTCCTTTAATTTTTTTTCGGCCAGTAAAAAAAAAAAAAAAAAAAAAAAAATTTATTTTCATTTTTATGGAGTTTAAGAGTTCTTTCGCGATTTTTCACTTCATTTAGAACGTCTCCAGAAAGGCTTTTAACAAAGCATTTAGCGACTGAAAGTCTTTCGCCCTTGATGACTTAGCGACATTATTCCCTTTCATAAATATTTCAACGGTAACAAAAAAAAAAAAATAAATTCTCTCCGGCTATCACTTCTGCCTCTTTCGCCACGTCGCGCTACCCAAATGAGAAGATGCAATTCGGGCTTCGAATTTTCCTCCCGATTTTCAACGACGGATGCGTCCCGCCGGAAACGGAGCCGGATGAACGGAAAGGCTTCGCGGCCACGTTCAGGATGGCTCCGGTGCGCGGGAAAAACGCGGGTTTTCGAAAAAAAAAAACGAAAATCCGCGGAGTCCGACTCGGCGGAACGGCAGAGCCCCGTGCGCCCCTGCGTCCGGGTCAGGTACCCGGCGTCCCCAATTCGACAGGAGGAGCCTTCCGCAACCCGAAAGCGGGGGCGCCAGGTCCCGCGATGTGGGTTTTCCTCTTTTTCGACCCGCGGATTTTTCCCAAGTTATTCTTTCTGCCCCGCAGGTCCCGCCCTCCTACAGCGAGCTTTCTGATGCGAGTCCGACGATTTTTCCGCTGCACCCGAAGCGGGTTTCTCTCTCGTCGCCGAAAATCCCGGTCCCGGCCCCCTTTTGGCTTCGATTTTTCGACCGGAACCCGAGCCTCCCGGTTTTCCGTCTTCTCCCGTCAACGCACGGCTCGAAATGCATTTCGCGAGCTTCAACTCACTGTCGCTGACCAGCATCGAGCCCCGATGATACCGAGCAGCTCGCTCGACGGTTCGTCAAACGATCTGAATTCTCTCGCTAAATCCGCGTCACGGAAAACCCTTTTTTCCCGATTTTGAAAAGTCACCCCCGAGCTCCCGACCCCAGATCATCCACGCCAAAACAAAACGTAATTTTTAAAAACGTCGGATATTTAACTCCACGTATATGTATTACGAACTTGTGAAAAAAAACGCAGTGCAAAATTATCGATGCCGGATTATTAAACCGCGGCCGATGGGAAAAAAAAATTGAGGTGATATATATATATGTATGTCCATACTGGATGCATCTCCGATTATTTTTTATATTTTGAAAAACTCCGAATAAATTTTCACATTTTCGAACAATTCGGATGAAACTTAGTTCGCAGGGAAGGATATCCATTGTTTTTAAAAAAATCACTGGGGCTTGCATATCTGTCTAAAATATTTTCCGTGCACGGCGACGATTTTAACACGCTGTCGGTCGGAGGTGTTTCAGTCCTTGCAGGCTCGAGTCAATTTCTTCCTCGGTACATTCAGATACGTACACCGGCTCAAATGCAAAAAATGTGACAGACGTGTCACACGCGATGCACGTATGCGCACATATATTTTTACAAATGCATATTCTGCCGAATTTCGGGACCGGGAATCCGTTCACGAAAATGTTTTCGAAATTTTTTTTTTTTCCCCCCCGGTTTTTCTATAAATTTATTGAATAGCTCGCATGTTTGAATCTTTAACGGGTACAAATTTGATATTTTTTGGAAAGGAAACAGAACCATAAATCAGTCCGGGATGGTCGTCGTTTCATTACCAAATCCGGAATAATATATATGTATTTTTTTTATATATTTTTCGGTTACCATTATATTCGGGTAAAAACTAAAAAATTTCCTTTCCGGGCTTTTCCTCTTGCGACGTTCGGAGCCGCACAAAAAAAAAAAAAAATCCTTCCCGAATCGATTTTTCCTTTTCGAATAATTTTCTTTTTTTTTCCTTCCCTCCTTGCGTCCGGGGTTAAAAGTTCTTGTGCATCGCTTTAGCCGAAGCCGAGGGGAAAATGGTTAATTTTTCACAGGCTTGTTAGGATCTCCTATCGGGGAAACATCGGCCATTAATCATTTTCAGACGACCTCATTATGAAGGCATTTTCGATAATAAAGTTGAAAGCCCAACAAAAGCTCAGCCCTTCATCGTATTCCTTCCACGGCTGGAAAACTTGCGTCCTTAATCAGCCAATTTAACTGACAATAGATATTGTTCTTCGCTTATCCAAAACTATTATTGTTTCCCATCCAAAGTTTCGAGGCGGTCTGCTCCCGTTCTAATTCCATTATCCCGTCGGGGGTATTTAATATCCCGACGTATGGGACGGGTATCCCGTGGCGGATCAATTACCCGTTGCCAATGAGGAATTTCTCCTTGCATTAAAGAAGGTTCCTCCACAAAAGGAAATTTCGGAAAATTTTGGACCGCGCCTCCGCTTCCGTCGTCTTCCTCCCCCGAACCGTTCGGGAGAGTAACGGCCCGTGAGATCCCGCACGCCGGATCCCGGTGCGCAAAGCAAAAGCTTTTTTAGGAAAATTCCCGTCCCGGGACCTTGTGGAAAAATCGCGGGTGCCTTTGATCCCGTCGAGCGCCCAGGGAGAGTCTCCATCCCTTATTTTAATCCCGACTTGGACCCTGCCGACTTATAAATTGACCGCTTTTGAGTTATGATGCTTCGCCCTTTTGACGATCGCGCCTGCCCAATATTCATAAGTGTGCTGTCGTCTCTGCGGAAGCTCGCTTCGGGACAGCACCCGAACGAAAGCATGGACAGCGCGGGTTTGCTCCAAATCGACAGGTACAAGCGAAAATTTTCTAGAATTCTTCTCTCTCGGAGAGTTCTCCTTTGTTACAAGGAGAGATCTCCCTAAGAGGCTATCTCTGTAAAGGGAAATCATATTGTTATATGATTATTTCTTAGTCCTTTCAGAGACCTCATATAATAAGAAATTACTATATATATGAATGTAATAATTTAAAAGCGGAAAGTCATCAAAACGTGAAATGGATTTTTGCATACGAGAAAAAGATTCTCCGATTTAACAACCGGTACAACCGCACCGTCAAACATCGTAATTGATGCGTTGTTAATATAAAAATTGTTTAGGAGATATGCGTAAAATTATGTACCTGAATATCGGGGTTTTACAATTGGAAGCACGCGAAGAGATTTTGCGCTTCTGTTATTATTCGCAATTGGAATCAAATCTTTTTTTGTAAAACCGCAAATTTCTTTTTTTTTTTTTTTATTTTTACGGGGAAATTCTTTTTCAGCGGATATATTTAAAAAGTAAAATAAATCATCCGACAGCAGGAGCAATAGCAGGCTGCCAAGCGCCGGTTTGGATTCCAAGTGGGATCATCCTTAAATAATGTAAAACACGGTTTTGACCGAGGTATCACGTCGTGCATTGCATTATGCACGAGACGAAATTCGGGATCTTAAATTTTCCGGCGAAAAGCAGCGCAAGTCATATTCGTTCGACTTCTCCCGCCCCTCCCCCCCCCCTCTCCGGGGGACGCAGGTAGAAAGGAAAATTCTCCCTTAAACTGAAAAAAAAGAAAAGAAGTGAAGTATGAATAAGCGAATGAGACATTTTCCCCGGCTTTTTCTTCATATGGAAATTCGATAAGCTCCTTTTCGGAATCCATGTGAATAACTTCACCAGTCGGGTATCAACAGAAACGCTGATCTTTTCGTATCCCCTTTGCCGTCGCATCCCCGAACTAAATACGCCCCTGCGCGGTTGCGAGGGAACATCGCCTCTCGGACGTCCTTTTCCTGTGGGTCGTGAAAATTTTCATGTTACGCCCCCGTTCCCGTCAAGGCGGGGGAGGGGTGGCGAACCGGCTAAATTTTCGCCTGCCCCCAAAATGGGAAATCCCCCGTCCGCGGCTTCGTCGGGCCGGAAGAAAGCTCCGTTCCCTCCTTTTCTCCGTTCCAGAACCGATTTCTGGTTTCCGTTTCCTCGATTTTTCTTTCCTGATTCCCCGTCCGGATGCGCTGACTCCGAACGAGATTCCCGCCGACGGCTTCCGGCAGGCGGGATCTCACCTTTTCGCGTTAAGCGACCCAGGTACAGGTTCTTCCCTCTGCTTCTTTTCCAGTCCAGTTAATACCATGCTTTTGCGACAAACGTCGAAGGCGGTTCCCTCACGGTCTCCAGCAAAGTGGATCTTCAGAAAACGATCTTCGCCGCATGTAAAGGCGACGGACGTGGTGCGCTTATGAGCTCTTCGAAAGTTGATTTCGCTATTAGATCGAAAGAATAAATCACCCGCTATTAATCCGACAGCGGCGCAATAATCATGCTTAATAAATAATAATTTTTTAACAAAGAGTTTTGCCGTGCATACATATGCAGTTTCTCGGATGTCAATAATCGCGTTAAATCTTAGATGGTCTCGTGTACAAAGTACCTGTTTTTATTTTACTTACGACCGAAGCGTTAATTAAGATGTTTTGCAGTTAAATTTATTTTTATCTTTCAAAATTTTGCATGAGATCGGGACGGTTTCATTGTTTTTTTGATCGCCCATCGCAGAAAGAGAAAAAAAATCGGGAACCGGAAGGTAAAAGCATTTTCTTTAAGCAGCTAATAGACGTGCGTTTAAATGTAAAAAGGAATCGGATTAAGTAGAAGCATTTTATTACACGATTTTAATACAAAACCGGGGGAAATAGTCATATAACGCAGTTTCAAACGCACAGTTAAATTATATTTTCCGCATTGTTAAGGGCAGGAATTTTCAGCACAGCGCACAAACTACAAAGGAATAATTTGCAGAAAATTAAAAAGGGAAAAAGTTAGGGTAAAATTAAATTGGGCTCTGCAGCAAAATTTAAATTTCCCTCCCCCCTCTGCCTTTCCCCCATTCCAAGACGCAAATTTCGAGCGGTCTCCCGGTGTATGTTTATGGCAACGAGCAAGCGAACGGAATCCGAACGCCGGACGGTCCGGATTCCGGAACGAAGCGTTTGAAATTAATTTGTCAAAAGCGAGCGTTTGGAGGTGGCTTCCGCGAGAAAGAGGAAAGGGAAAGAGAGGCGGAAAACCCGAGAAGGAAAAATCCGAAAGGCAAAAAAGGAAAACCCGGGAAAATTGCTTAATCTTGCCAGCTAAGTAAAAAAACTTGCAATTCCTGGAGGATTCACACCTCGCGTTAAGCGATTATTTTATTTGCCCTTTCTCCTGATGCGGGATTCATAATTTCCAAAGCATTAACAAAAAGGGAGAAATCCCGGTGAGGAACCCGTCGGAAACAATGTTCCGGTAATCTCCGGCTCGGTAACCAATACCTTGCTCTGGGTCGGGCATCGTGCTGGAGAACGGGAATGGACGCGTTTGGCGTACGGAACATCCAAGGAGCGAGTCTCTTCCTTATCCACACCGATCTTGGTGGGAAAAGATCTGACGCTTTGAATGACTTGGCTTTCTCCATAAACATAAAACAAAAACCCGTAAAATTCAGAAAAATCCCACGGGGAGATCTAAAGTGATATTACATTAAATTCATATTTTTGATCGTTCCCCATTCTTCTGTGCGCCGAATGATCTCTCTGAATTTTAATTTTAAACATTTTTTTTTTAGTTTATCGGAAAAAATTACTTAAAGTGGATTTATATATATATATAATATAATACACATACATATTCTTACACATTTCACGTGTCAACCTTAGAGGATCACGAAAGAGATACTGCCTTTAGAGTAAACTAATTCCATTAGTAACGGTGACATCCTATTTAAAATTTAAAGAATTGCCGTGGATTGTGTAAAGCTCGTAAAAAGTTCTCCAAATTGGGAGCTTACGATAATGCCTGAAACTAATATCGCCGGCCATCTTATTCGACTATGACATTAAATTCGTTTACAATGTAATTTCATCCTTTATTAGCAGCAGCAATTTCTGATCTTATTTTGAATCAATGATGCCGGCTCTGATGTCAAAATAAATTTCAGCATATTTTCATTCTACGTACATATAAAGGACGTATCTTTTTTTTTTTTTTTTTTTTTACCTAAACATAAATCTAACTTTATTGTTGCCGATAAAGATCTCAAAAATTCCGGGGAGTAAAACATAAAAATTTATTGTTAGTTTCCTTCTTCTTAAATAATTAAGTTCACTCCCATTTTCGGACAATTTTTTTTCATTATTTAGATTGTTGGGTTATTTAGTCAAGCCATAGGAAAGAATCGCATGGATTTCACAATTTGATGCACGGAATACTTCGCGGCCATTAAAAATTCACGGTTCATCGTGCAGAATTAAATTTGCGTTAATTGAAAACTAAGTGTTTCCTTTTGTAAGTGCTACAGGAATCCAGGGAAATCCACGTTGTTTATCGGCGATTACGTCGAAATTTTCGCAGCGGAAATTCGAAGTTGTAAAGAGGAGGAAAAAAGCCGGGAGGCAGATCATATGCCTTTGAGATTAAATATCGGTGGAGGAAATCCAAAGAAAATCTGGATGAATATTTAAAGAGATCGACTCGGTGCAAGGCATATACCTGAAAAAGATCTATCAAGGAAGTCTAACGTTACAAAAGAAAAGTGATGCCAGCCATTTTCCTAGGCGAATTCCAAAATGCAATTAGAGATGTAAAAAGGGGAACCACAAGCGAAGCATAATTTTATTACGCGGATTCGAAAGGATGGCGGATCTTTTTCGAATCTTCGGAGTGTCGGCATCAAATGCGAATGTGGGAAACTTGTTTCATGCTCTCATCGCAGCTTTTTTCTCGCTTTTTGGTGCCCGCAGCCGTTGAATATTCCCCATTTGCAATCCACGGAATTTTTCGCTTCCGTTTCCGTTCACGGTTCCACTTCCACTTCGTGGACCTACAGAAAAGTGGCTCCGTGAGTCGGACACGCGGAATATGGGAAACAAAAAGTGGTTTCTTCTCGTTTTGCAAGAGAGCACTGAGCGTTCTCCAGCACGACGCTTTGAAGTGTCCTGCCAAACTTTCCGGTCCGCGTTTCGGACCGAGAGGAACTTTTTCGAGTCGGCTGCGCTCTCTTATCCATTCCGGTAGGTTTCGCGAAGGGTCATACAAAGCGGGTTTGCTTCTGCCGAGCGCGTCGCAGGTACGACGCAGCAGTGCGACCCGTTCTCAGAGGTCTGGGCTTTTGAAATCATCGTCGACAAACGAATTCCCCAAAACTAAACCGCAGATCGTAGAATTTGGCGCTTCATCGGATTGTGGTACGGTCGCATCCGACCGACGAAGTTAGTAAGCAAATCTACAGGACGGATTTTCCTGCAGCGAGACGCCCTGGCTTGTCCTGCGTTCACCGTATCAAACTAATAGCCAAGTGCCTCCGAGCCACATCAAAGCAATCCTCTTCCGGGGAATGATGTTCGCCTCTGCCCGTTCGATCATCCTCCGTTCCTGATCATCTGATTTATGCTTAGCCTAGGAGCGCACGATGAATTTTGAACAGTGCTCGCAGTCGCCCCTTCCGATCGCTCAATCTTATGTGTGAGTCGAACCGATTCCCTGTTGGAATCTAATTTCTGGCGGAGGAGCTGAAAGAACAAGCACTGGCCTCTTCAACTCCGTGCTTTTCCATCATCAAAGCAACCGCTCTACTGGAAGTGAGAGCATGCGTCTCCACGTATTTCTGTTATAAGAGCATCAGTAACCTAATGGTGGTCGCCACTCAGCTCTGACGTTTTCAATCCTCGGCAGTCCACCTTCGTCGATATGGAGATCGATCCCCTTCCTACACTGCGGTGCGTACTGCAGTCGCTTCCGTTGCTTTCGTGGCAGCGTCACACCATGCACTGAAGCAGGGTGAAAATATCAGAAAGTTCGCTTTGTTCCCCTGCTCGAAAGCAATGGCTGCAAAACCGGTATAATGACAAAACCTGTCGGATCGTTTGGAATCGCGTCGCTGTTGTCGCTGCAACGCTGTTCTCGTATCGAGTCCTCACTCGTCCTTTTGCCTTAAGGTGACGAAGGACGACGAGAAATTCACTGGTTCGGCTTTTGGAAGTCTCACACCCCCGAGTTCATCCCCCAGGTATTTGTGACCTGCTCGGTTTAAAACCGTTTAATTTCTTTATTTGTTCCACGAGCAGCACGAACGTCCCACAACGGCTCCGGAACAAATTCCACCGCATTTAATTGTCGGTCCTCGAGGATAACATTCTTCATCTTCGATTTTTGTTTGGTTAATCATCAAATGCTGATTTTAAAACACGAAATCCCGTCGTTAAATAGAAACTCAATAAATTTCAGGTCTATTTTACCGCAATTTCCTCTCGGCTCACCTAAGTGGATCTTGGAATACAGTCGAAAGGAAAAATCAAGAAAACTACTTTAATTTTCGGAAAAGCTCCGGCTCGGATTAATTCCTCTAATTGCCGAACGAGATGATATTCTTCCTTCGGACGGTTAAATTTCTTCCTTTTTTAGTTAGACAAATGGTCTCCGTCTCTATCTCCCATCCGAGCAGAAGACACGGAGTTGCGGCGCCTCCGTCATCGGGTTCAGAACGAGGCGTTTTCGAGAAATAATCGAAATTTTTTTTCGTCCGCGGTCCCGACAAATCCCCGCAAATTAATATGAGTAAAACCTAAAAGAAAAAAGGCGAAAAAGATTCACCGAGATACTGATACCTTCGTGCCACGTTAAAAACCACGTCCTTTTTCTGCATTTCGAGGCGCGCGATATCCACAATCTCCACCTCTGCCTGTTACTCAACTCTCATCGACAGGTTAACCGTCTGCGACCTAACCTGAAATATCAATTGCCGTAAAATGACGTCTGGTTTTGCGAGAGATTGTACAATGCATCAACCTAAAACGCGGACGTTCAAAAAACCGGGAAATTTTTACCCCATATTCCGCAGCGAAATGGATTTTCGCAATATCCTTTATTAAAAAAAGGAAAAAAAAAAAAAAAGCGTTTCAGCGAAATGAAAGTTAAGAAACAGAAATTGCGCTCCACTCTTAATTTTTATATATTTTGTCAAAGGCAGATAATTCGAGTGAAAACATAACCGAAGAGAAGGAAAAAATATCTGTTCTCGACGGGAAATTGTACAAACAGCGTCTCCCCGTTCGGAGGCATTTTAAAAGCCGGATCTGTCTACATTCCCGATCGAGGAAATTCCCGAATGACTTCGGCTGCCGGCTTGGAATTATCGCTGCAGCGAAACCCCTCCGGCAGGGCCGCCAAGGAAAGTCCGCTGCCGGAGCATCCTCCGCCTGGAAACACGAACTCGGACCCCGGTGAGGGATACTTGCTTTGCAACGTTATCCACTATAACGGTGGGAGAGCGACAAATTTGCATTTATATGGAGAGATCGCTCGACCTGGGGGCTGCCAACGCGAAATTTTTGCGCTTTGAAATAGCGCGAAACAAACCGCAATGCATTTCGAAACTTTTTCTTTTCTCTTCTTCTTTTTAACCTAAATAATGAGGAAATAAATGAAAAACACGCTCTTCTCCCTTCTTCTGCTGGAAAAAAAGGAAAAATCTCATATCAGAAAACCGTTCCCGGGTTATGAGAAACAAATAAAAAGCCCCCAACGTTTCTGCTCACTCAGAGATTAAATTCAATTCTTAAGTTTACATCTTAACCGAATACCATCTTCAGAATCACGTCTTTTGGAACGAAATTCCTCAGGAAAACATTGCAGACGATTTCAGAGCAAATAATATAAAAATATAGGAAGGAAAAGAAAAAAAAATTCCATTTATCCCAGAAGCAATGTAAAATGTCGAAAAAAATAACAAGTGTTCGTACATGAAGATATGAGGGAGCATGCACTTCGAAAATTAGTTTTTATATTAAGAAAAAATTAATTTTATAATTGGAATAAAACGGTCGGAAAAACCTTTTTATTGTTTACGGTCATGTAAATAGTTCCATAAAAGAATTTTTCATTTCCCATAAAAATTATGAGCCCATTTCGTTGTATTTTTGCTTTTTTTAATATATTTTTTCCGCATTTATCTCGAATAATTAATCTCTCGCTGAATAAATTTTCATAAGGCAAAGCCCATTAAAAAAACTGTTGCAGTTTTCGCATATTTTCTAATCCGCGACGTCCACTGCTCGGGATCGGGGCCCCCCGTCGCGCCTCAGAAAACCACTCAAACTTCTTCTTTTTCCCAGTTTGAAATTTTAAGCATCGCAAAGAACGCTTTTCCAGGTTCAGATCGCCACGCAAAAGGTTCCAGTGGCGGGCGGCTAAGGATCGAAATATCGCTTCGGTTCGGGGGGGGCCCCCCCGAAACCGTTATGGGAAAACGTCGGGGCCAAAAAAAAAAAAAAGAAAAATTTGCCTTCCACGAGTCCGGACAGGAACGAAGCGCCACATCCATCAGGCGGGGAGGCTCGGGGCTCGGCCCCCGCCGGAAATCAAACCCCTTTCGGGATTTCCTCACCTCCCTCTGGAATCCTGGATCGTCGTCCGCCCCCTTTCTTTCTCCGGGGCTTTTGCCGTCTTGAAAGGCCTCGAAATCCGTGACCGCTTTCCATTTGAATGCGCAAACCATAATCACGCAATTACCCCCCGCGCGCGCGCGGCCCGCGGGAGAGCCCCCGGAGATTCGAACCCCCGTTCCGGGCTTCCCTCGTCTCCCCGGAATTTTTCTCCTTTCTTCTCCTCCCCCCCAAAAATTGGATTACGCGACGGACATTTTCCCTCCCTCCTCGTCCTCCGGTTAAAAAGTCATCCTTTCCACCCCTTTCTCCCGCAATTATCCTCCCCTTTCCCTTCGCTTATTTTCAAAAATTTATACACGACGAGAAAATTTCGGCGATTCCGACGTGTCCGGGGTAAATGGACGGGGGGGGGGGGGAAAAAAAAAAAGAAATTCATCTGCGCGCGGTCACGTACCGCCCCGGTAATTGCCACGGAGAAGACGGTCATCTTTCCCAGCGCGCCTGCCTTCCTGCGACGGTTCACTCTCCCTGTCGAGCATTTTTGCGGATTTTCAATGCAAAATTACCAAACATCCCCAGGCCGATGTGCTTAAAATCATCTGCAAAATATTCGCTGAAAGAAAAGGCCAGAACCGGAAAATAATAAAAGGATTCATTTAATAAAACGACTTCGGATACTGCTTTTGCCCGATCCATTGCTCATCAAACTTCATTCACCGCAGAAATCCGACAAAATTTTTTGAATGCGTTTTCCCTTTGTCGCGACCACGTTTTTTTTTCTCTTCTCATTCTCACGCACGTACAATGCATACGCGTGTAATTATTTAAAACCAGACAGGGTGTTATTATTTGTTTATCACCGTTTGATTTAGGGGAAAATTTTTCTTTTTTTTTTCATTCCCTGAAAACGTCGACGCCTGCAAGATGAAAACCTTAAAAAACATCGGGGCGGGGGCGCCGCCGGAAGGAAAAGGAAGAAAACCATCGAAAATAAGATGAAACAATCTCTTAAGGCGGAACCCTTTGCTGGATAATAAAACAAGCAATGACGAAGGGACATCAAAAAAAAAAAAAAAAAAGGAAAAAGTACGATTGTCCGAAGGAAGTTCCTTATGAATAATACAAATGGCAATAAGAGTCGGATGCGAAATTTATTACGCGTAATGCCGATGTCAGGTAATTCGTTTAATATAAAACTGTTGACGAAAAAAAAAAAAAAACTTTTATGCAGCAATAAAAAGGGGCTAATAATTTCAAAATTTTCATTTTCATTTGAGGGATGGGAAGGGCGAAGCAAACAACCCTGCTTTTGTTCGTGTCATTTTTCCCTAAATCATTATGCGCTTTAGTGGTGCAGAAAGTCATGTGCAACACACAAAGTATTCGAAGGCGAAGACCAAAATGAAACACATTTTAATTATGCGCCTTACAACAATTTTAATGAAAAAGTATTTTCCGTGTATATCCAAAAAAAAAAAAAAATCAGAAAACTTATTTAACACCAATAATTAATGTGTATGCAATAAAAAATAATGTAATAAATAATTAAATTTATAACGTATTTCACCGTACAATTTTTCTTTTACGATATTTTCCCTTATATCATGCAAAAAATTTTGCTAACCATATTTTTTTATGATAAGAGAATTACTAACCGTAATGAATTTATCATTACATTTTTATGTATAATATAATCAATTCGTATAGTATTAAATAGGATAATATTTTTGATAATCGCAGTAAATTAAATTGCAGTTAATAATTAACAATTGCAATCGTTTATATTTTTATATATTTATCAAACTCCAAAATGTTAGAAGTTAAGAATATTATTTGTGATGGAAAATTGCTCTTAACTACCTCATTTGAATTAAAACACACATATTTCATTTGGGTTTTTACAACTTTTATAATCAAAGCGTTAAAAACGGGGAATTTTTTTTTTTTTTTTTTTTTGTCACTGTTTCATTTTATATTTTACGATTTTTCGTTTAATGTTGTTTTAGCGATAAGTCAAAACGTATGTGAGCTCCGAGTGCAGGTAAAGCGAGAACATCATTTCCCAACGATCGCTGCCGCAGCCAATTTAACGTCTGATGCACTGCCTCAAGGATTTCCTCGCCCAAAACGGAATTTTCCTTGCACCGGCTACAAGTGCACGGAGAAATTTTGAGTTCGTTGTAGCAAGTAACATCCCTGGATGTGAGATCTAATTTGAGATTCAGTCCATGCGGGTGGAAGCCGCAGGAGCCATAAGCCAGAGGCCCTTTATCATTCTGCGGTTTCTGCTTGTGGCCTTCTGCCGGGTGTATGAGACTTATGCCCAAGTTAATCAAACTTATGAAAATTCTCTGCCCATTCCCACTGAAACATTTAACAGGAGGACCGGGTTTTCGAATTCGGCTTGCCTCCCCCCCCCCACACCCCCCCC
>JAOWBB010001798.1:0-43087 GCA_028565995.1 Ricinus marginatus | reverse complement strand
AAATTATATTATAAAATAATTTAATATTATTTTATAGAATTTGATCCGAGCGGTATGTTCCTTTTTCGGTGTGCCTTTTTCGGCGATGGAGGCAATTTCACTTTCAACGGCAGTTTTCCTGGAGCAGAATTTAGTCGGGACAATTTTTTTTAATAAAAAAAATCATAATTTATATGGTAAAATAGTTGTATGGTGTCGCAAGTTGTTTCTGAATATCATCTCATGATAATATGAATTTTTTAAGAGTGAAAAATGAATTCCAAATTGAGGAATAACTTGCAAAAATATACAGATTTTTCAATATATTTTTACAGTTGTGGGAAGATTTACTCAGTTTTAGTTGGTTTACTTAAGAATTGAAACTGAGAATACAAAGTTGATATTGATACAACAGGTGGGTGAAATATACGTTAGAACGTATTTACAGATTCCCATCCAAGAAAAATTGTAGTGAGTTGAATTTTAAGTAATATTCAAAAATAATTTCATTAACTGTCATGTTTATATTTGTTCATATTAGAACTTCAATTTTAAGTGGAAGAAATTATATGTATATGTCGTTTCTGTAAAAACTATAAAGAATTGAGATTTCTCACAGTTTTTACTGTTTAGCCTTTGATCTTCTGATGTTAAAATTAATAAGATCGAAATGATAATAAATTATAAAATATTAGTTTTATCGGTTATTTGATATCAGATCATTGTCTCTTTGTGATTTTTTTAGTCAGTTTTGACATTGAATTTTCCCTTATTTTCTTAAGTCTTTTTTTAGTAATTCAAAACTTTAGTAAATCATAACTTTATTATTTCATGTCTATCAAATTTTAGAATTTATATCTTAGTACCATGGACGTGATAACTTAATAACTTGATGTTGCATTATGTACATCTAAGTTTGCTAGTTAAATTAAACAAATGATTTGGCATTAATTGCTTAACAAAAACCTACGTTTACATTTTAATAATATTTTTAAGAGAAAATTTCAATTTGGATGAAAAGGTTTTTGCAATTATATTTATTTGCTTTTCAAATAATCGATCTACAAAATTACTGTAAAAAATTAAATATTCACTGGATACATGACGCAAAATATTTTGGAAGATTATACATTTGGGAAAAAATTATAAAGTTCAGTTCACTAAACATGTTAAGAAATTGAATTTTAATTTAAGAAATTTGAATTTGATATTAAGAAATAAATTATTTGACGATTATTTATTAATTAATGAATTCAGAACTATTTGAAATGTATAAAGTATGAGGCATTTGAAAATAGTTTTTTATTGTATTACAATTTTTATACAGAACTTATTTATTCGATTTGGTCAGCTCCAATTAATAATAAATGAATGAGGATATTCAGTGTAAAAAATGTAAGAATTGAATTTCTTTTTTCATTAAGTTAAAAATAATATGAGATTCAGTTTAAAAAAAAGGAGTCACCTCTTAGAAATTCAATTAAATCACATTATAAATTTTGTGCAGGTGTTTATGTTCATTCTCTCAATGTAACAAATATAGATAAATTCCGTCATTATTAGAGCTGTATTTAAAATCGTACCTGTTTACTTTTCTGTTCCTATTTGCTTATTTTTATTTAATTGTAATTTTCATAGTTAATTGTATGCGGTTAACGCATTTATTTTGTAACTTTAATAACTAATATTTTCAACAAGTATTTACTGTAAAATCGCATATGTATTATCAAATTTTAGCGTTGTCTAAAAAATCATATTGTTTGATATGTCTGTAAAAGCGCTAGAAAAATAAATATTAATACTTGTAAATTTAACAGAATGATGTGTTTAAATAGGCTGTCCATTGATCTGATTATCATTTATAAGTTCTTCGTTTTTGCTTTCGGTTTTTTTTATTTTCATTGTTTGCGATTTTTCTGCAGCTTCTGCAACTTGTTTTGCTATACAAGTATAATCGCAAGTTACTTCTTCAGAATCCTTCTCCAATTCCTCTTCTTTCACTTTAGTAACTTGCTGCTCATTTTCATTTGTTACATTTTCAGATTCAGGTTTTTTGTTTTCCTTTTGATCTGCGCATCCGCATCTGCAATATCATGATATCAAGCGATAAATATATTTCCAGATTATCATCATAAGTAATTATTCAGAAAGATATATTTTCTTACTGTATGGTTAACTCCACCGGCGTCCAACCTTCCGAGCAACTTTTTTCAATCCTAAAAAATATCCCGAATATTTTAGTATTCCCTTAAAAATAGAATAAAAAATGTTTTTAAAATTTTTGAAAATGTTTAAACATTTTTAAAAACTGGATTTTTACTTTTCTGCCTCCGGTAATGGTTTTTCTTCCTTATGTTTTTTACTTTTTTCTTCAGTTTTTATTTTGGCTGGGTATTTTTCGAGTTTTGGTTTGCATTTCTTGGCCTTTTCCAAAGCTTCTGCTTCGGCCTTTGCTTTCTTCTCCTTTGCTATTCTTTCTTTTCTTTCCTTTATCTTTATTTCCGCCTGTCTTTTCTGTTCCTTAATTTCTTTCCTCAATTTCCTTCGACGATTAGCGGCGTCTTGTTGTTTGGCGTTTGCTTTAAATATCTCTCGAAACCAGTCGTCTTTTTCTTTCTGCCATATCCTCGCATATTCCATGCTCATGATATATACCATCTCCGGTTTACACTGAAAGATATATTGTTTCGTTACTTTTGTAATCGCAAGAGCTTGAACGCACATAACTAAAATTTTTGTTAGAAGACATTTTATACATTTAGTACACAGTGAAACCAAAGATTTTCAGAAATATTTTTAAAAAAATTGATTTTTAATAATTAAATTTTTTCGTACAGGTAACCGCTTCCATTCATCTATAAATCTGGATAAATAGTTCTGCTTATGTTTGATTTAATTTTTGTAAGATTTTTTCATAATTTAAAAGCCATAAATTGTAAAAGAATAAGATTAATGCAAGAAATTTGGCAAAGCGAAATATGTTGTATCTATTACAATATTTCAAAATAAATTGTTTTATTTACTTAAATGAAAAATTTAATTTAATTTTAAAATAAGCGATTGAGAGTAAAAATGAATTTGTAAACTTTTTAGGAATTATTTTAGTTTTTCAGTAATTTACTAATATAAGTTTTTTTAGCTTTTACAGATATAAATAAAAAGCTATTGTGTATGAACACCGATAGCTATTGTTTAATTTGTGGAAAAGTGATTACATCCCAGCGATGAAAGAAAACGTTAAATAGAAGTGTATTATGATAATTTATACGATGTACATTCCCTGGATGTTATAATCAAGTTCTACACTAGTTGCAGGAGAGTGCAAATGTGTTAGCTGGTAAGACTTGTAGATAATTTTAAAACAAGGTTTCTCTCTGTATTCGATGTGTATGAGGTAAACTTATATTTAATGTTTTCTTGACCCAAATAAGAGGAATCAAGATTTCTCACCCCTAAATTTGAATTTCGGATGTCAGCTTTTGGAGTTTATTTTTTAAACATTTTCGATCTATAAATTTAAAAATTTCCTCAAAATGAAAATCTTTTTGAGCACGAGCTTCTTTAGTAGTGCGTATCATTTTAGATGAATACTTTACGAAGTAGCTCTCCCTGCTAGGGTTCGCAGATATGTTGGCTACATTCATACCTTTCATTGCGTTTACATCATGTTTTGGGTAGCTTCTCTCTGTCGGATTTTGAAGCAAGTTAAATTTTTTTGTTTCTTTTGTTACGTTGAAGACTGCTTCGGAATTTAAATCTTAAAAAAAGCATCGATGCCTCCTCTTATTTCACGTTCTTACCCTCGAGCAAAATAAATATCTACAGTTAATTGTTCTTATATTGTAAATGAATAAATTTATACGACTGATTACTGTGATAACTTTGTTTTTCTCATCAAATCTAATCGGCTTCACCGATATTGATTGTTCCAAATTCGCTATCTGCCCACATCAAACATTACCCTAAAAACATTGACGATTGTACTCACCTTTGCATAGCTTGGAACAAAAACTGGCAATTTCTCGAGTCTTTCATCTGAAAGACAATAATATTCGAATATATCAGATGGATTTGAATTTAAAAATTCATAGTTGCATATTTATCTGTTCTTCAAATATATATTTAATTATTTGCACTTAAACTAGTAAAAACCTTTTGAAACAAAAAATAAATAAAACTAATTTATCGTAGGATAACAAAAATTGATCTGCATTTAAATTATTGGAAATAAAGTAGATATTTTTGAAATATTGCTTACGCCAATCAGTAGAAACAATATTGTCTTTTTTGAAGCATGATTCGGCTCTTGTCCATTTCAGGAAATTTTTGTTCTTAATTTTTGAAGACATGGAGGCAGCCCCTTTTGCTAATTAATTTTACACAAAACTGATCTCAAATGTAAACAACTGAGTAACCCTTTTTTTATGTAAAATGTTCGAAACAGAGAAGTAAACAAATTTAAGAATATAAATTCACTTGTTTGAAGGAAAATAATTAAATGTCAGGAAGATGGTTCATTTCGAAAGTTATCGTTGGCAGCGAGCTGCTGCTATAGCTCGGTTAAATAAAGTTGGGTTGAAAATATATTATAAACATATATGTATCTATAGATTTTGTTTTTAATTATAATTTTAATGTGAATAATTATGAATTAAGTGTTCGACAGATAACGTTTAAAATATTCAAATGAAAGAAATTTGATTTTCGTTCGATAATTTAAAAAAAATTTAATTGTCCAAATCTTGTCGAAGAGCGAAAACAGCAGCAACAGAACAAAATAATTTGTTTTGTTTACATTTTAAGCATGAAATGATGAATTTATTCCGAATGTAAAACAAATACTTTTAGCTTCAAATTATTTATTATAATTGCAGCAAATTAAAAAATTAAATGTAATATTGAAAATCAAATTAAAATATTGAAAATAAAATTGAAATCAAATTCCAGATTAACGACGTCAAATCCGTCAGGTCTTATTTCAATGTAATTTACTGAAATTGGAAAGAAAATAACTTTAAAAATTAAATATTAATAATTATAATTCATTTAAGCGTATAAATAAAACGAAAGTTATGCTGCCTCGGCTAAATATTGAAAGATTATTTTAATGTATTCCTTATTATAACGAAACGAACGTATCATGCTGTGTACATTAAAACGTTTAAGAGTATATATTAGAACTTATAATTTGTTTTAACTTCCATTAAGAAGAAAATATAAATTAGGTAAAATTATTAGCAGAATGGATTTAAATAAAAAAATCTTTAACAATTGATATATTATATAAATTTATTTCTATTGATAATTAAACAATATTTAACATAGTATTACAAACAACAGTTAATGAAAATTAAAAATGTAGAACTTAAAATCCCTACTGACAATGAACTTGTAGAATGTATTTCAAACTTCTACAAATCAGTCTCACAGTTTTTTACGATAATCAAATCATATTTTTTTTGGCACAGGCCACATTAAAACTTTTGATTTTGCATTAAAATTTTTTTTACAACATGTAAGCAAAAATTCATTCGATTTTGTTGAGATCAATATGAAGTTCATGAAAAACACCCTTTTTCGGAATAAACTCATAATTTTATTCATTTAAATTAAAGAAAATTTAATTTCGGTTTGCTAGGAAATTTCTTAATTTCTTAATCGGTATTACTTAAAATATCAAAAATTATTTAGCCTGCAATTACTTCTCATATTTTTTGTATTAAATAAATTAAAAATACTTAGAATATTTTTTCGATAAAAATTGATTGCACAAGACAAATAAACAGAACATCAACAAACTCTTAGCTAGATAAACTACTCAGTGTTCACTTAGCATTGAAACTCTAGTAACTCCATTCTCATATTTTAAGCTTTATTTTGCAATAAAAAAATTAATTAAATTTAATAACATGTATTTAGGTATTCGCTTTGGACAATTTATATTTGCTTTAGATGACAAAACTTTAAAATTAGAATCTTTAAATTCAAATTTTAGTGAAGTTAGGATTAGTGCTATGGTAGAAAAATTCAATATGCAGAGAAATGTGATAATGTATTTTAAAAAAAAAGATTATAAATGTATGGAATTATGATTCGGTTAATATGAAATTAAATTCTTTTAGCACATGTTACATTTCAGCTTTTTTTCCAAACTAAAAAAATAGTAGCTTAACTTAACCAATTTTTAGCGTTCTTGACATTCAACAGATTGAACGTTTTGTATAATAAATATATTAAAATTGTTGATAGAAGGAATATAAATTAGATTCACTTTTAACATGAATAAAACATAATACTTTTTTTGTATTTGCTTGTTCAAGCAGGAGAAATTTGAATTTTGAAATTTTTTCGATTCCCGTATTTTTTTTTAAGCTTAAGCGTAACATGATTATATAATATATTACACCAATTATACATATATTTTTAACAGTCTAATTTAAAGATAATACAATCTTATTTATGTATAAAGAATATATTTATTTGAACTTGAACAAAACTTTATTCAATTTCATCAATATTTAATTAATATTTTAACGTGAAATAAATAATAATTAAAATTAGAAATTGAAATGTATGTATGAAATTTGAATTTGAGCAATTTAAAATTATGGATAACAAAATTGAGAGGAATATCGAATGATTGTTTATGAGCTTTTACAATTTATTAGTTGTTTTTAGTTTTTATCATAGATATTAGTACGAAATCATTCTTATTCATCTATAATGCATTATGTTAAAATATATTGTATTATTCAACAATTGTCTTTTCTATACTGTTTTATCAACTACGAAGAGTTATATTACTAATATAGAATAAAATATTTTCATCTGTAAATCTTCTTATAGAGATTTATATTTTATATTCAAACGCCTGATATAAAATGCTAAAAAATTGTGCTAGTTAATCTGTGACAAAATTCTGATACAGCTTTGAAATATATTGAAAAATAGCTCTTACAATTAAATTAATTTTTTTTACATTATTTCAGGTTAATAATCAAGAATTTCTGTATGAGATTCAGTTCGTCATATTTCATGTACAATTACCAAGCATTTCGAAGTTCATTTTTAATCCGGTATAGGTTGTAGATATTCATTTATCAACGATGTCTGTGGAGCTAAATAATTCTCTGAATCTAATAATTCTGCTTCTTCTGATTGTACATGAGAGACTGGATAAACCGGAGGTCTTGGTAGTGATATACCGCTAGAACCATCGCCAGAAGTTAAAGCCGAAAATGTTTCAGATTCGGGAACCTCATTAGGCTTTTCATATTCTTTCTCCTTCCATGCCTTCTTTAGTCTTCCGTATATTTCAGTGAATTTCATCCGATCTTTTGGTTCTAACTTCCAGCAGGCTTTCATCAAATCGCAGACAAATTGAGGGCAGCCTTCCGGTGGAATGAGCAGGACCCCTTGAAGTATCATCTTAATAACTTCTTCATTGTTCAAACCATAATAGGGTTGCTTTCCTAAGCTGTAAATTTCCCATAAAACAACTCCATAAGACCAGATATCAGATTCCAAAGTAAATCTCCTGTACATAACGCTTTCAGGCGACATCCATCTAAGAGGAACCGGTTTCGAACCACCAATTCTAAGAGAAAAAAAATGTTATCGTACATCGTCAAAGATATATATATATATATATACACACATATATGTGAACATATATTAGCTTTTACCTATAATAATCACATGTGTAGATGTCTCGACTCATACCAAAATCTGCAATTTTCACTGTCAGTTCCGATCCAACAAGACAATTTCTACATGCGAGATCATTGTGGACAAATCTTTGCCCGGCTAAATATTTCATGCCTCCCGATATTTGCAAGGCTATTCGAAGTAAACATTCCTACAACAGTAATATGATCCTCTTTGTGATGATTGCAACTTCCTTTGAATTACAGGTCTTTAACTATTTTTTTTACGTAAATGTTTTCTTAATAACGAAAATATTCAAGGGAAATTTGAAATATGTCTTATTTTTAATGCTTTTTTTTAAAATTAAGCTATATTATTTATTTCATTCATTTTGTGAAATGTAATATGTTTTTATCACTGAGAATGCACCTTTGTTAAAGGTTTCAAACCAGGAACCGGCTTCCATAATTGGCGGCTGTTTCTTCGCAGCACCTCGGCCAGGTCCCCATGGGGCATGAATTCAAAAACCATCCATGGTCTAGCTCCAGGTTCTGAAAAAAAAATGTAATTCGTGATAAAAAGAATATATAAATTTTAAGGCCTTTTAATAAATGTATTAACAATTGTTAATGCGGATAGGATAAAATAAATAATAATCAATTTTTTTCGTTCGTAATTCAGTCGATAGTTAACAATATCATAAAAATTATTGTACCTTTCAGTACTATTCCTATCAAAGACAATATATTTTCATGGCGAAAGGAGCTCATGATTTCTACTTCCCTCATGAAATCTTCCTCGGCTTGTTTTGATGCTGAATCTTTTAAAACCTTAATGGCTACCGTTTCTTTAATGCCATCCTCTCTTAGCAATTCACCTGAGAAATATTTATCTATTGTTGTAAAATGATATTTTTTCAATACCCTTACTTTCTTACCCCGCGCGGGAAATCAAAGTGCTCACCTTTAAAAACCTTTCCAAAGCAACCTTCTCCTATTTCCTGCTTGAAGAACAGGGCTTCTCTTGGAAGGATTGCCGCAGGTATCGAATCGGCTGTGGTATACTGCGGGTTCGGAACATAACTTCTCAACAATCCTTTGCTTAAACTTAATGGTGAAGGCTGAAATAAATATATTACCGATTACATAGAAAATGAACGGTGTGTTGAAGGTAGTCTTCCGAAATGTTACCGATTTTAAGGGCTAAAAACTATATACTTACGTTGGCATTGTGTTTTCTAAGATTACTTTTCATTGCACATTTCGAAATGAGAGTTCTTCTCCACCAAAAAGCGGCTCCGGCGAATACTACAAAGCATATGAGTCCGAATAATCCAATGACAAGACCGCCGTCAGATGATATATCGCTCTTAGAAGGATTAACCTTTTCTGTCTGAAGCGTAAAATATTATTCCCTAAATAAGAAGTATCGCAAGCGCTATTTATTTATTTTATCGGCAATTATATGTACCTGATTTGCATGATCAGAATGTTCGTTTTTTAAATGATCATGGCCCTGGTCCGACGTTTCATTTCTTGGTATTTTTATGCTTCCTCCACTGATATTTATGTTAAGAATTGGTCGGGGAGTAAAAGGAACTGAAATGCACAAGTCAAACTCAGGTTAGTTCTTATTTATTATGATATCCTTAATACAGCTACTACACTTCAATCCGAATGTAATCTTTTCCGTCATCAATCATCATTTCGGATGATCCCTATTTGACGTAAATTATAAAATTATTTCACTTTGATATAAAAAAAATATTTATTCAAAGCTTAATAAATGGCTTTCACATCAAAAACATTTTTTTCATATCTTGCAAGAACACTCATAATGGTGCTCTTATCAAATAATATTGTTTTAATGCATGTAAAAAGCAATCGATAAATCGAATCTTCGATTGCTAATTTTAGATCTGCAAAATTAATTATTCGACATATCGATTAATTAAATGCGAGTATCATTCTATCGAATCTTTCGGCAATACTATTCTTCCTCTATTTGTTGCAATGTAAAAGAAATTGATTAAAAGTCCACCCGAAATTATTTAAAGTAAAAAAGACAAAAATTTTGAATTAATAACGTCTTTTACTCTTAGATTTTTTCAATGCAAACGTTTAAGAAATTTATTCCATTAAAACTGATTCGATTTCTTACATTAATGTTTTAAAAATCTGAACGAATAATTTCAATGTTTTGTTCTTTAACAATTAAATTTAATGCTATTTAATCAAATCAAATAAATTTATTCATATTTTTGTAAAGTGTATCTAATATATTATAATGATATAAATGCAAATCATCCGCTTTTAATTATAAAAAGTTAAATTTGTAGAAAATTCGAAAACAATTTTTTTTAAAATCATTTACGTATTCGTTGGCAGCAAAATTATTTTAGATCATCTTTGTAAAATTTTAATAAAAATTCCCCTTTTTTAAAACAATCGAAAAAGCCTTGAAGAATTTATTATGAAGGGAAATGCCACCCTTATATCTCCGAAAACATACAATATAAATGTTGTAGAATGTTGCTCATAGATTTTATCTCTACAAAATATCCTAAATAAATTTTTATAGAATAAAGAAAATATTTTAAATAATGTTATATAATATTAATACGATAATAATAAATTTAAATTCAATAGGATAGAATTAAGCAGAAGCAAAATAATGTATAGTTCTGTTAATAATTCAAATTTAACCGTAAGGTATAATGAAGTTGCTATACTCGATCATGTGAAAAAGAGATTATGATCATATCAATCAAAATTAAATACTAGATAATGTTTAACCCGATTTTTATTAGTAATTAAATTAATATTATTAATGAGCATAAATGAAAATATAACCATTGTCTTAATATATATCGACATTTTTTATTCATATATATATATATAAAATCATATCTTGAAGATAAATGTTCCAGTAATCATTCACGTCATTGATCGAAAGTGAGTCAGTCTTAAATATATTAATACATCCATATTGCTTTTGGTTTCTAAACAAATTAAACACATGTTAAAAGTAACTTTTGGAGCTCGTCGGCTATTCCTTTATCTTATACTAAAAAATATATAGCAAAACATTGCTCGAACATTGACAACGTAATTATCCGGACATTTCAATCGTTTTGGACATAATTTTCCTATCTATACTGTTAATTAGCAAACTCATTAAATTCATAACGATATTACGTTTAAATCCCACAGTTCCAAAAGCATATTAATTCTGTAATTATAATAATATCCATTCGTTGAATCCAAGATTATTCTTGATAAAGTGAAATTCTGTTACGTCAGATTCTCTAATCTAAGAGAGACCAGCATTTTTCTACTTTCTTTCATTAGATTTTTAGATTATTTTTAATCATGAAGAAATTAAATTATGACAGAGAATCTTTAATAATTTGAGAGAATTTATATTTGATTTTTTATTAACCTGTTGATGGATGTCGTTGAAATTTAAATATATCTCAGCAAATGTGGAAAAAAACTCCTTTTCCCGATATATATTATTTAAAAAATTTATTCGATATTTTGAAATCAAAAATATGAAATCTTTATTAGTTTTATTTTTGCTAAACTGCAAATAAGTCTTTTCTCCGGAATTAAGAGAATATCATTTATTGATTATAGATTTAATGATATTCTTAAAATAAATTCAACATTAGATATACCAAAGCTTTGTTTTTCAATTGTTAAAGACATGTTTATAGTTATTTTGACATCTTGCTTATGGATGAAAAGAAATATTTTCATGTGAAAGTTTATAAAAAACATTCTTCATCTTACTATTTATAAGTGTATTCACAGGTGTTTAATTATAATTTAAACTATTTTGAGATTTTTCGTTCGTTTTACTTTTTAATAAAAATATAAAAATTGATTTAAAATATAAGATATCTTGATTTCTTTTACAAGTTCAAATTCTATAATCCCCATTAAATTTAGATTCTTTATTCGAATTTTTTCCCATTAAATAAGCTCATTAAATGGTAATTATCGAACTTTTCCTTCTTTCGTCGACTGCTTTCGAATCTTTTTTTTTCTTTTTAAACAAATCTACGGACAATAATGAAAAATGGCTTTACTATTGTTGACACTTTGAAAATTTTTGTGCAACCTCTGGCATTAATTTAAACAAGATGGACTATATTTAAAATAGACTAATTTAAACAGTATAAAACGATAATTATAATGAGAAATGTAAAACATTTTTCCTCTATTGATTCATAACTGAAATCGAACCTCATATACGAAGTATATAAACCTACGGTTATTATCCTATTTCGTGAAAAGATTTAACATTTAAAATTTTAACATGCTTGGTGTGAATAGTTTCTTCTTATTGTTAAACGATTAAATACTAACACAGCAAATGTTTCTCATTTTCCCACTTTTTCTTAATGTTTTCAGACGTCTTTAACGAGTTATAAAACAGAGAAGAAACAAGAGTCAAAAACATGATATAATTTAATTACGAGCATTTTTCTTATTTTCCGTCTTTGCATTCTTCATGGGAAAAACTTCCTTAAAAGCGAATTAAGAATTTTTATTGAAAGTTTGAAAAGAGTTCACAGCTTTGAATTTCATTTTTTTGCACCCAAAAGGGGCACTTTACACTGGCAGGCATAAATTGTGGTTTAAATACTGAATAAGGTCAGGGAATAAGAGGCGAGGAATTTCATAGTTTTGGCCGAAGCTGAATGATAATTGTCATGTTCACATTAATTTTCCGAATCAATGAGTATCTAATTTGAATATCATATTATGAATACTGACTAACAATCCGTGAATTATGAATATTAAGAGAATTATCTTTCCGTAGTTCTCTCTAATGAAAGAAGTCTTCTGTGTTAATCTCATCCGTCACTGTTAATTTTAGAGTTCGCCGTTTCGTTAGTTTTTTTCAGCTTGTGCGGAAAATGGTTTAATTTTTTGGGAATAACCTTCTAGTGATATTTCCATTTACATGTTCCATAAATTCCCGTCGTTTTGACTGTCCAGTCCACAATGTCTTTAATTAAAACAGATTTTTTATCTTTATCTGGATGAGGGGAAGTTGATATGCTTACACCATGCCTTAATTCTTTGTACCTATCTATCCTTGGCTAGTTTTTATTATCTAATGCTGGACTGTAATGTTTAGTATTAGTTATTGTACCTACCTATCCTTCGCCTTGGGCATTGGAGATCTTCGGTCGGCGCTGACAAGTCGCTGGGGCAAACGCATTTGTGTCTTAATTCCTTGTCGGGTATGCATGCCGCCTCCTCACCGCAAATGCCGATTTTGCACTTTCCCGGCAGCCATTCTGTAAGTATAAAATTTTATGTTTGTTACTTCTTGATCATGTTTAACATTTCGATTAAATCAGATCTTGTTGCAGAGAGTAAAAAGAAATTTCTTGTGCAAAAAATTAAAAAACTTATATTTTTTATTTGTTTTAATGATCGAAGAAAATGGTCTCCTCAAAACAATTCGTGAGCATATATTCAATAACATCTTTTCGTATCACCATTGTAAGTACGTAAATATGGTCAAAATTAGAAAAAGGCAGAAAAAAAGTATTAAGTTTTAAGAGCACTTAAATTCTTATGAGTTTAATTTGTATAAATAAACAGTGGCAGTATGGGTCATGTCTCTGTATCTATACAGCTGTTGATATTGTACACATCGAAAGGGAATTGGTTCTTGGCTCAAAATAAGTTTCCAATGTTATTGATGTTTCCTTGAATATCACGCAAATGGACCTTCCGTTCCCAAATCTTTTCAAATATTCAATATACTCCTAAAATGTAAACTTGAATGGAAAAAAGATTTTTCTCTTTTCAATTTTCTTCCCTTTTTCTTCCCCGATTATTTGTAGATTGAAAAAATTTTAGAAATTGGCTATCTTTAAAGAACCGCCATTATATTATTATCATTAAATATCAATAGATATAAAAAAAAAATTCAGTTCAAAAAATTCTCGTGAACATTAAGTTTTTCTCTGCCCATCTTTTTATCTTATATTATATTATTTATTTAAAAGAAATTTATTCCATTTTTAAAAACTTAAATTCTTTACATTTAGATAAAAAATTGATGGTATAAAAGAAAGAAATTTTATGAGATGTCTCAGCTTTCTAATTTCAGATTTTTCAAAAAAATTATTTAATACACAAAAAAAAGCCATTACACTTTTTAAGGAAGAATTATAAATTATTTGATTTTTTAAAACGTGGATATCCTTACTGATATAACTTTACCGAGTTACACTGCCGGATATAGCCTCGTGTTTTTATTTAAAATTATTTTATTATTTCTGTTTCTATCCTATATTTCTTACTATATATAAAATCATAAGCTTTATTTGCTGCGTAAATATATATAGAAAAGAATGTGAAATAATTATTAAAATAACTTGCACAAAAGGAAATGTAAATAATTTGTAATTTTAATGGCAATTCCCGATTTTGACATTTTATTTTACACATACGGACACATTAATAGTCTTAAGACATATATTATTAAAAAAAATTAATGTGGAATATTTTAATACTTAATAATACCGTAATCGGAATTTTACTTAGCAAATAATAAATAAAAAATGACATATAAATTAAAAAATTAATTTTTCACATTTGAAATTTAAAATTTCAATATGCATTAAACAATTTTCATAACAAAAATTTTAAAGGGTAATAAAGGTATAAATATGATTAATTCCACATGCAAATATTTTTAAATGTATTAAGAATTTATATAACTTATAATATGGAAACGTCAAGAAATTATTTATCTTTTGAAATTTAAACTGTAGATTACAATTTTATATTATTAACCTTATAAAATTATATTGCATTATTACGATCTAAATCTAATTCAGCAGAGAGATAAACTTCCGGTTTACTTATTCTAATTTTCATACATATACTTTGGCTAATAGTAACATCTATGTTTGCTTTGTTAACGATTAAAGTTGCATTGAAAGCCGAAAAATTGAAAGACAATCCCATATTCCCTTAATGTCGATTCCTCATATCAGATATTCAAAAACAAAGTTTGCTGACAAATTTATTACATTAAATATTCATATATTATGAAGTACCTCATATTTCAATCTAAGTATAATTCTTTTCTAGAATATATTTTTTTGTATTCACCAATTTCCATAGTATGGAAATTAATTATTAAGTTATGCGCATAATTTAAAAATTAACTTTTTTATTTGATAGATCTACTTCGTGATGTAATTGTCTATCAAACATTATATAAAAATCACAGTATTGTTATAATATAGTATAGCAAAATTGATCTGTTCTTCTTATATAAGAATATTCTTGACCTATGGGAGATTCAAATAATCTAAAGGATAAGTAACCTGATGTTTGTTAAAATGTTATGTATATTTTATTCATTGCAATAATAACATATATTTCGAAATACCGTAATGATTAAGCTTTGTAAAATCACGAAATAATCTGGTCTGATATTATATTTCAAAAAAATAAATTTTCCAATTTATCTGTAGTATTTTGCAAAATTCTGAATATGAAAGAAAATAAAATTTTTTTTGATCGCATTATAATTCTGTTAATACTAATGATAGGAGACTTGTGTACAATAATATATGACAAAAATGGCATTTTAAAAGAGAGTACACCTCCCATGATGAACAAATAAAATCAAACTTTATCTAAAAAGCACAAAAAAGCTCTATCAAATGTGAATATTTGAAAACAATCAATAAAAATTTCTTATAAATAATGGAACTGTTATGTGACACAATTAGGAAAAATTAAAATATTTTTAGTATATAGATGGTTTTAAAACATTTTGTAGAATATTATGTAACAGGATATTTGATACCTATTAATGTACCCCCTCCCGGAAAAATGAATGAAGCACGAAATAGAGGGAAATGAGGGATTTAGGTTAGATTTTTGAATTTCCACGTAAAAATAAGTCTGATCCAAAACAAACATTAACCTTTCCATGCTAAGGACAGTGACCGTACTTAATGGAGAAAAACTGAAATTTAGAGAGAAAAAAGAACGAAAGTTTTGGACTCTTTAACATCCAAGTTTGTTTATTTTTCTTTAGTGTCAGTTCTATTCCCTCTTGTTATTCTAGCTACATGAAATCGCAAAACACAAAAGCTGCACACATTTGTTCTTTCGGATTGTTTTCGTAACGTTAGAACATTCCTTGCGGCCTCCTTGACGTGTAAAAAACATTTAACACCACTAAAGATTTTTTTTCAATATTTTATATAAATTTTTACCACGACTCTAAATAATTAAAAGGAAAACATCCATGCCTCATCCTTGTCCAACAGCTGTAAACTTGCCCGATAAATTCAGCACTGCCGAAAATTATCGTGAGAAATTATTGCCGAATCAGTCCAATAGCGAGTTAACACAGCATCAGCTATTTATCGATACAAATGTTCATCTTCGGTCTTCTGTGCAAAATACAAAATTAATAGGCTTGTACGGATTTTAGCTGTAAAATCTCTAATTGAAATATTCAAAAACTCTCCTTTCATCCCCAGATTGCATTTTTCGTCACCGACGGGATTAATCTGTTAATTATCCCCCAAGGTTTTAACTTTAAAGTTTTTTACATTATTCCAAACAAATTAAGTGTCTGTCTTCTGGTTCTTTTCATGTGTTCAATTCAAAAAAAAATTCCAAAGCTTTTAAAATTTTCTTTTATTAAAACTCAATTTTTCCATTAGTTTTCCAACTTCTGAAATATCAAAAATACAGAAAAAAGTTTTCGATCATTGTGCGAAATCAAGAAAGGTATTCGGGTTAAATCATATCTTAAGAAAAAAGGGAATTGAGCGAAATATTGATGTGATTTTGAGGTTGGATCTATCAAAATTTAATCTGGGCTAATGGGAATCGGACTAATCGAACTGACTTTTGTGCAAATGGATTTCATGTTGCTTTTAGCCACTTTGATCCAAATCTTTAAAAAATTATTAACTTTTATTAAAACCAAGACTGAGATTTTAAGTTTATTTTCATTGGATGGATTCCAAGGTTAATTGATTCTTCAATTTCATCTACTCACAGATATCTGCAGTTTTATATATATATATTTATATACATGTAATGTGTATTACTTGCCACGTAACAATATTATTAAGTCATAAATTTAATGAAAAATAAAATACAACTTGAAGGGCTTACGAAACGTGTTTCAATTACAAGATTTTATTTTCCGCCAATATCTGGAATAAGAAAAATATAACATCAAAGAACAATTATCAGTGTCAACACTATGCATAAATAAGTTAACATAATAAATTAGTTCTTGATTTCCTTATTCTCTTACTGCTTAACCTTCCTCAGCGAAGAGCCTTGTTAATATATTCGTAACATAATTTATTGTAGGTGTTAATCTGACATTTAATGACAATCAATGCAATTTCGATGTTATTTTTGTGGAGTTAATATCATTAGGAAGATTATTGCAGGTCGCTTTGCTCATCGTTCAATCCAAAATTAATAATTTCCTAATTTTAAAAATATCTTTTAATATATTTAAAATATAATATTTGAAAATAATTTTTTTAATTATTTAATTAATTTAAGGCATATTATTAATCTCTGCTATATTACATAAAATATATATCATTAATAATTTATTTTTGTAAATGCACCCAAACATTTTCTATAAATTTTTCTACACCAAAATGTTTTATTTCAACTTCCTGATTTCTCCCCGATTTCGAAACTCATATATTCAACTAACCATACAAGTTTGGAGTTTTACAAATTTTATGAATAATTATGTAGGCATATGTATGTACTAATTAAACTTTCAGAAATATTTAATAACAACTATAAGGAATTTATATATTAAATTCAAATTTTATTAAGTACATTCGCCCTGATGAGCGGAAGTTTAATTTTTATAAATATGGACGAAAGATAGGAAATTAAAAATATTATATACGACTGAGAAATTAATTGCACTGCTTTTCGATTAAAAATTAAAAAGTTTTTTGTTCATATAATTATCACTAAAACAAATGATGCTGCAAACGTAAAGCAAAATTGAATTGCAAGATAATTTGATGTTTTTGTATTGCCGCAAGTAATTTGAAATTTTTTACTATTTTGGTGCTATCCAACTTTTTCCTGTAGACTATGTAAGCCTCTGCTTATATTTAATCCGGCATTTAAATTATTAAATTAAGTTGGCTTATGAAAGTCCTAATCTAGAAGAATCCCCAATTCATTGGAATATCTTATAACTTTTTATACATTCACTATTTACTCAATTCAGTTAAAAATATTTATAAAATTCAGCTTTTTAACCTTAAAGCTGAACTTTAAAACTTATAGAATGTGATAAATTTAGTAATGAAACATTTCTAAAATGCATTCATACTCGAAAGTTAGGTTCCTACCAGAAATTGTGAAATGTATTTATTTTCAATGCTACAAGTACTAATTACAAATGGTTCAATATAAAATAAATTGTTTAGAATCGAAGAAATTTTATGGTTTCCGATTAATTATTTAGGATTATTATTAATAAAATTGAGAAAAAATTTCGATACAAATCTTTATTATTGTCTAAGGTCCTCTGACCTAAAAAGTACCAGAAAACGAGTTGTCAGCTTCCTTAAAGATGCCGGAAAATTTAGCCATCTTGATCCGTGCGTGGTTTTAATAATTCATCCCCAACTAGTACTAAGATTAAATTACCCTAAATAATGTAAAGCTCTCACTCTGACATATTTTTTTACCACGAAAGCTTATAGATTTTGGAAGATTTCCGCGAAGTTTCCAATGGTATAATTTTATATAAATAATCACGTTTTGAATTTAATATATTTCCATTGGCTTCAAACAATTCACACTAATTCAAGATGCTTTGTTGCACAGTGCATGCTTCTCTATTTGTTCACTTCTCAACAATTTCTTCCATACTCATACATAAAATGAAACATCCATGTTCCATTTAGAATTTCCTCAGGGAGTGGTATTTTAACACATTTTAATATCATTTCACCGCTTTGATCATCTCTGTTCATATGTTCTTTGTGAAACTTCGTTGTCGTAAATATCTATCTTCGAAACTATATTCGTGTCTTTTTTTCGAAATCGAGGCTTCCCATGGCTTTCAATATTTTCCTTAAACAGATGCATGAAATAGCGCATCTAAAAACTGTGATCCATTTCCAACTCTTATACCGAATTTTTCTTCTAAAAGTTATTCATGCACTGGATTATTCAAACAAGACCCCGAATAACACAGAAATTTTTATCATTATACAACCCGATTCCATAATATGAGTAGCATGCATTTTCAGATTTGTTTTATATAGAAACTAAACAACGGAAATAAGAAATTTTATATTTTTTCTCATGGTAGCTAAGTATATATTTTTATAAAACGTTTAGCAATGCAGTTCCTAGCCGCACGAATGCCATGAATTTTTTTTTGACCGAGAACTCTCCCAAAGAGTAGGAAACAGATGGAAAGTCGCAGAATGCGGTTTATAGTGTCAATCATAACGTCAATCTTTTCGTCCTCAGAGTAGACCAACTGGTGGTCTAATTCATCATCTCTGCTATGTGGGGACTCCGGTGTGTTCATTACGCGGCTCGTTTGCATACTGTACCAGGAAGTAGGTTTCCCGCAAAATATTTGCGGCTGTTTTTTTATTCGGTTTGTAATGGAGCATTTTCCCGATTACGGATTCTTTTTATGTCCATGTAAACAACCGATACAGGTCTAAGAACAGTCACTTCAAAAGTACTCTCCGCTTACCTCTATCTTACCGACACAATGATGTCTATGTCGCTTGGTCTCCTCTTAATGTCATTTATCCATCCTTTTCTCCAGAAGCTTAATCGATGAAAAATGCACGACTTTTCAATATTGTTTTCATACAATACATACCATTTCGAAAAACAGTAAAGTTCTCCTGCCGTCACAAGAGTTCTTTTTTTCTCCTTCCTTTGTCTAATTAGTAATTTTCCGATCTGTAGAAACGAAAAGTTAGCAATTGCCTTTAAATTTTGAAAAATAATTCAACGCAAAAAATATTTTTTGCGTTTATCAAAATCCGGTATTTTCGATACTCGATAAAAGCAGGAAACAATTAATCCGATCTTTCTTCTTATTGCCCTGTAGTCAATTTACCAATTAAATTACTGTGAAATAAGTCCTGGCATTTTCCACTCGCATCCTCACATAAACAGGAAACAAAACAACCCTCAACGGGCACAACGTCTACGTTTCCTGATCTTGCCACTGGTGTCTTTTTCAGTTATTTTCGGAGGCGTGAACACGGTTCCGAGCTTTGTTCCGTTACATTTTCCACTTTTATTTTGCTTCAAGTCATGTTTTCCAAAGGCCAAGGATTTTTCGCGTTTTACTCTATAACACGGGAACATCATAACAAAAAAACTAAATATTAGTTTCATCTAAAACCTTTTTAACGGATTCATTCTGATTATCCCCTCAAGCTCTTCTCATAAAAGCTCCTTTTTCATAACAGTAATTGGCAACCCTAGAGATGAAATGTTGGAAAATTATTAATTTTCAGTTAGAGCAGATTTCTCTGTTTTAAAATGTATCGTTAATAAAAAATTATTTTATTATAACTGTATGTAAAATAATAAAAAATATTAATTTTGTTTTTCCTCTCCACTTTTAAAAATAATCTCTAAATATTTTACATAAATAATTTCATGAAAATTTCCAAATTTTCCTGTCATTTATAAAAGAATATGTATATGAACCGCAAAATATAGATATGTATGTTTCCTGATTAAAAAATGCTTTCTGTTGATGTTCATTAAAGTCTCAGGCGACAAAAAGAGCAAATAATCTTTTTTTCACAAATAAAAATTGGTTTTTATTATTCATTTCAGATTTTTTTGAAGTAAAACTAACTTTCTCTAATTGAAAATGTCAAGTCAATGTTTTTACTTTCAAAATTAAAAAAAATGAATGAAATATTTTTCATAATTATAAAATTATGCTTTCATGAATTACATGAATATTGAACATAATGAAATCATAATTTTATAAATATCAAAAATAGCTTCATTCATAAAAAGCATAAAAAAATGATTGTGAAATTAAAGTTTACCGATTAATCTTTTTATGAAAAAATTCAACAAAAGCAATGAGAATTTTTTTTTTGAAAAACATTTTAAAATATAGGATTGCGAATTAAACTGAAATAAAACTAAATTGATTTTCGATAGTCACTTTTAAAAGATATTTTTTTAAAATACTTTTCGGTTTTTCTTTTGTAATTTTCGGGTTGTTTCCATCATCAGTGTTCAGTTTTAACGTTAATATCTATACATGATATCCTCATCGCGCTACAGCTATTTCAGCTTTTACACATATTCAGAATTATTTCATATGCGATACAATAAGCAGCATTCAGTTCAAAAATTGCGAATTGCATTTCATCTTCCGAAAAATTCCGGCCTAAAGACTCACTTCCCAACTTCTGAATTCTTAAGATTTCATTCAGTAAGGAAACGAGAAAATTGACACTTCACGAAATTGTGGCTTTATCCGTAATTAGTTTACTTTTATACGAAAATCTCGTTTAGTGATGTGAATTTATTTTCCCTAGCACGAAACTTAACAGCTTAGAATATTGCGATAATTTTTTTTCAGCTAGAGAATGACATTGTTTAATTGAATTTTACAGCTTTTTTTCTTGTGTTTCCTTTACGAAGTGCTTGACTTCTGGCGTGGTTGCAGAATATTTTGTAATCCGCATTCCGGCGATATTGCCACGGTGTGAAGACCACGGTCATAGGAGTGCTGCGGAAAATTTTCGAATTACGCATCCCGTTCACGTGGATGCTTAATTCTTTGCATGTTGACTGGAGGCGTAGAAAAATTTATTAAAATATTTTAGTTTTTTGCCCCGAGGTTGAAATGTTGCAAAAATATTTCCTAAGAGAATTAATTTTGAAATTTAACTTTCCGATTGTGGCAGCGAAACTAATTAGAATTTACATAGGGGTAATCATTTCTCTAAGACAGTTTTCACATTAACTCGACGATAGATTTACGAATACTCGAATACAATATTTTCATTGTTTCACGTATAGAACCAAAGATGAAGAAAAAAATTAAATTAAAATAACATTGAATGGAACAATATTTTTCGTCTCTTTTTGCATTCGGCCTGCGTTTATTTCTTTATTTCATTAAAAACCAAGGTTCTTTTGCGTGATTCAAAAAAACTTTTTATTACTGATAACTTTTAGAAACGTACCCATTTTCTTCGTGTACCGGTTATTAATTTCATATAATATCCAAGGTTTCAAACAAAGCGGAATTTTCCATGAACGTATATTTATAAAATGATTCCCTATATAATATGGATTTCAGTTTATCCGCGTTTTTAGCATACAGTTTTTATAACCGTTTCGCTAGACCCTTCTTCGCCCCGTAAAAATGTTTTGAATTAGTTCATTAATATAAGGTTTTATACTAAATAATAAAGAACAAATGGTAATATATTTACAGTAAATCGAGGATGATGTCAAAGGATGGAGCCCAACCAAAAATTTCTTTGACAGTAATCGGGAGCGACGATGACTCGCCCTTTGACGGCTTTTTCTTTAAAAATTATTTCATTTAAAGAGATTCTTTGTTGCTTTTTTAATTTCATGAAGCGAATAATAACAACAAGTGAAATTTTAACTTCTCTTCCCTTCCGCGGAATGGATTTACAATTCACGATCATTTTTCGGCTTTTCATATATCCGAAGAAATTTAAAAGTTTGGACATTCAATATCTATTTTTGCGTAAATGTATAACCTCACGAAAAATTAATCAAAGGTGAAGAGACAATGGTTGCTGTAAGAAAAATTGTCAAAAACCAAATGTTTATATACCTCTCACTTTTTAATTGATGTTATTATTAATTATGATTACACTTTTAATTATGTTATCCTAAGCATAATAATGAGTGGAATTGATTAAAATAATATCAGGCGGGGCATTGTCAGAATAATAGTCTAATGATTAAAACCGAAACGAAGTTTTTTTATATTCTTTAAATAAAATATTTATTAACTAAAAGATTAATCTATGCACGCGCAGCCGAGGTTCTGTTAAAAGTGCCAAACTTTTTTAGCTTTTAACATAGAAAATACAGTTTTATTCCTAGATTCACACTCAAGTTGTTACAATCAAAAAATTTTAATTAAAACACAAGAAGTCTGGGGTCAGGCAAGTTATCTTCCTGCTCTCAGAGATCATCAGCTATCTTCCGATGCTTAAAAATTTTGTAAATCACCCATCAGTTGCTCATGGAGAAAGTAACTATAAATAATTTAAGAAATGAGAGAACACTTGCTTGTTCATACAGATAAACCGATGCTGCAGCGAAAACACTTGATGTAGTGCACAATTCCGTCGGCTTTTACGTGGTAAAATTTCTTTCATTTAAGCAACATTTTCTAATCTCAGAGTTAAATAAACGTTAAGTAAATGTCCGAAGAGTTGCCTATACCTTACTTAGCTGTCAATAAAAGGTCTGTAGTTCGAGTGCTTTTTTCGGCCAATCTTTAAACCAAGGATACTATCGCTTGCAATAACCGGTAATCAACAAATCATTTTCATCGTAGCCTAATGTTGCGTTTAAAGCGTGGATGAGTATTAAAATGCAGTTTTCTTAGAGAACTGAACCGAAATGAAAGTGTCAACTAATTTATATTACAAACTTCTCTTGGTTTCTCTCAAAGCCATTAATTTTCGGGGTTTCCTTCCCAATATTGTTCGATTCACTTCGTCAAAGAAAAATTTTATTCTGATCATTAATATTTCGAGCTAAAAGTTACTCTTTTAAAGTTCGCTGTCACCGAAGAAAAGGCTTAAAAAATCCCTGTTGTTTTCACCACATCAAATGGCGAAATTCCTTGCATACAAATCAAACGGCAACCATTTTATTTATTTTATTGTGCACCATCCTTTGTTCCTTGTCTTTTAACTAACGTAGCCTCTACCAGTTTTCATTTCTGTTTCAAAACCTTGAACACAGTCATTATTACTGAGAACAGCAAAAGAAGAATAACTTTTAGTTTATAAAGTTATAAAATAAGCAAATTACACTTACATAAGACGATTTAATTTTATGATTTGATTTAATAATTTAAGACGATTTTAATTAATATTAATTTTATAAACCCTGGATCGTCATTTTGCGATGTTAAAGGCATCTCTCAAGAAGAAATAAACGCGATATTTTCTGACATTATAGGAAAGAACATTTTTAAAATTTGTTGTTTTCAGCAAAGAAAAGTGAAAAAGAAAAGGTTGTTAAAGGTTGAAAAGTTCCGTGCAGTCGTTCATTCAAAAATTGAGAGGATTGTGGACAGCGTCAGGTTTAGCACATATTGAATGTATATCTCTCTTATGATTTTTTACATAAAAATCTAAAATAAAAATCTACATAAAATAAAAATCATTAAAGATTCTTTAAAAACTTATTTTTAGGTCTTTTAAACCTTTCGTTACTTTCTATTTTATAATAATAAAAATAAGGCATATATAATGTTTGTCAATGATCAAATATCATTAACTGAGCATTCTTTTAAATACAAAAGCATAAGATTGATATCTTAAAGTTTATTCATACAAATTTTTCATCAAAATCAATTTGTTTTGATTTCTGTTATCAATATGCTTTTATATAAGTAATAAATGTATATTAATTTTTTTTATATACAAAGAATTTATATAAAGAAGTTCTGAATGATACATTCATATTGTTTTTTAATTTATATTTATGATATTAAAAAGGTTTAACTAATGTTTTAAATTCATCTAATAAACTCAGAAGTTTTGAAGATATGAAGGCTGGGAAAACAATTTATTTCATATACATATATTTCCATCGGTGTCAAATATTAGATATATTCTTTTCAAATATTATAATTATTTTATTACGAAAACTTCAAACCATTCGTATGTCGCAATCTGCTTTTAAAATTACACGACTCAGTTAAAGCCTGCTTGCTGGCTCATTATGATAAAAATAATCTTAAAAAAAATTTTTTTAATATCCATCCTTAAAAAAGTTTTATTAAAATATGGAAATAATCGATTCAGACAAATTAGAATAAAAAATATCCATATATGTTGTTTATATTAAATTTCTTCTCATTATTTTGTTTCAATTATTTCTTCAAATTATTTTGTTTCAAATAATTTTAAAGCTTTTTGATGTATATTACGATTTGATTAAATATAAAACTATAATTAATATTTTTTTTAAATTTAAGTTCTTAATAGTTGAAATTTCAACGAAACATGCGATTCTATCTTTGTATATATATATATATACATACCAGTGACTTAAACACAAAAAAGGAAAAAATATATAGATATTTCTTTAGCTGAAAATTTTTAATTCTATTTTCAATAAGACAAAAATTAATGTATATTATCTGTAGCATTTTCTTAGTTTATTAGTCATCTTCCATCTTCAGTAGCATCTGCATGTTACATAATTTTCATTTTTTCTTAGTGACACAAATTTATTTTTTTGCACCATAAAAAATTGATGGAAAATATATTTAAAATTATTTCTTATAAAATTAAATTTTTATTACTATCACCGTTTCTTAAATACCGTCTCACATCATTGTGAACATGAAGTTGCTAACCAAAAATTCATTATTTTGAAAAAAATAAAATACAAATTAATCGTACTTTTATTATAATTTATTATTTATATTATTTATTTTTATTAAATATATTATTTATTTAATTTTAAATTGGACTTGTTTAATTAAATCTAAATTTATATCTTATATATATATATATAACACTTATATATTACCGTAGTTTATTGTATGAACTTTGGAAAGATGAAATCCTAAAAATTGTCATTAAAATCATTATAATGAATTTATAATTTATTATGAACATATTCATTCTTACAAACTAATTTACATTTTGTTGATTCACAATTTAATGTTATTGATGAAAAAATATTTTTTACTTCATCTCCCATTCCATCACACTGTTAATTCCGCTCCTTTACTTTTTTAAAGAGATTAGTTAGGTTAAAATTCTAAGAATATTCAAATTTGCATTTACCTGCAAAAGGATAGAAATATGAAAAGTATGTAATTCATCCATCTAATTCACTCTAATGTGGGTGAAATTAAAAAATATTTTCGTGGATTTTAGAATTTGATACGTGAACTGCAGTACATTCGCTGCATAAACGCATCGCGAACAATTTAATTTTTCGTATTGCAGATTATTTTATTTTGTTCATAACATCACTTTTCCTTTTTTTTAGGTTTCTCAACTTTCTCTTTTATCAATAGTAACTCCATTATATATATGTATGTATTTTTTTAATATAAGGAATTAAAAGTTTTTATTTGAAATAAAAGCTTAAATCCATCAATTGTCGATAATTGCATCTTAGAGGATACATTTTTAAAAATAATTTCTATATGTTATTTTTACGAGATTGATTTTATAAAAAGAACCCGGATATTTCGGCTAGTATTTCACACTTACATTTATTTAAATTACACTACAAAAATATTATCGTTGGATTCTTAATTTACTCAAGATGCATATTCTGGCACTCAATAATTATAAGTAACGATATAAAATTGGACAAATGTCACTTTTGCAAGAGAGAAAAATATCATCCAAAAACGTACTAAGCAAATTAAAACTGTATGTTAATCTGATAATAAGTGAAAATATAATTAAATGATTTATGAGCGATGATATTGCATGAAATTATATTAAGGTCCAGCTTGTACAACTGAAGACGATTAAAAAAGGCATAATGGTAAATTCTGATTAAATTTGACTAAATATCGTATCTTATGATTTAAAGATATATTATAATATGTCTAAATGTTATACTTCTAATGGCATACTTCCAAATAAAAGACATCTTAATTTCAGCTTTTAAAAGTGGAGGCTGCTTTTACTATACAAAAATGATGCCATCACGGCTAAAAGAATTAACATTAGAACCAGCAACATAAGTTTTTTATTTTTGTGTCCTTCGATACAAAATTTAAAAGTGTTTCAAATAAATGGTAATTTCGAAATTGGAAATTCTAATGATTTCGAGGTAATTTCTGAATTAAGTACTTATTTACGGCGCATTAAAAAGCAGTGAAATAAACAAAATATCACATCGTGAGACAAATACCTAACATAAGTAAGAAATATTCAGATGGCTATTTAGCTTGGAATTCAATGACTTTAACCTTATTTCCAGATAGAGATTAACGCATAAATGACTTGGATATCGAAAATCCAACTATTTATAAATAAAGCAGCAATCCGAACTGTTTGACTTTCAAATGCAGACAATTCCCATTGAATCAGCATATTATTCACGTGGTGTTAGTTATCAAAGTCTTGTCCCGTAAATTTCATCAAATAAAGCTAATTATAAGATAATTTTAATGTAGTTTTAACATGCACTCGTAAAAAATATTAGCCTTTATAATCGATATCTTATGTTATAAAATTTGGATTAAATAAAACCGAAGATCATAGGAATAAAAAACGAAAAATAAATTAATGTATATCAACATAATTTAAATAAATAAATAAAATAAATAAATATTACATTAAATGTTAAAAACATTAAAATTAATTATAAATCAGTAAATTAATATAAATAAACTTAAATGTAAGATATATATTTAGGTCAAAGTAAGAAAAGACAATTTGTCAAAAAATGTTGAAAAAAGGCCATTTTCCTGAGTCAACATGTATAAAAAAAGGCAAAAACCATAAAAAAAAAGTTTGATTGAAATGGAAAACTTGTTAAAGAAATTATCTTGTAAGTTTACATTCGATACTCGAATAAAGGTTCAGACAAAACAAAGGCATTTCGAAAATCTTTTTGAAATTTAAAATGTCGGGTCTGATAAAGAAATTTTTATGGAAAACATGTTATAAAACTAAAATACTCGTTAGGATGCCTTCTCATTCACTGCCAAAACGACTTATTATCTCATAGTGGCCAACAGAAATTAGAAAGAATGGGAAAAGGAAAACAGCATACGCTTCCAATTTCCAATCATGTAAAAATGCCATGTAAAACTTTCTCTAAAAAAAAATTAATATTACGTATATGAATACAAATAACTGAATAAGGGAATGGGACTGGTAATCATGTCGAACAGGAAAAGGTTTAAAGTAGTATGGAATGAACTTTTCAGTCGTTTAATTAATGAAATCCTGCTAAGAAGTAGCAGGAGCAGCTTCGGTGTTATGAAAAAGAAATTTTTGCTGAATATTGCAAAAGAAATTCAAGGAAATCCCTGCATGCAAGCTTAAGGAATATTTTAATTGACGAGATATAATCCAACATTATATAACAAATATCTCATCCTTCCTTTGAGACGAAACTTAACTTGAAAATTATTAGGAGCAAATGATTATATATACTATAATAATCTATAACACAAGAAAGAATTTTACTTTAAAAAAAACTGAAAGTGCGATTATTTCTGAAAATTAATATAAAACTATTATTCAATGTTTATTTTATTTAATGAAAAAATTAATAACATTAAAATAAAACCTTTCAGTCATTCAGAATTTCATAAACTCTTCTACTTTATTAAAATTATTTACTTATACCGACTGAGAAGTAGACAATTAATTACTATATTACTTTTTAGTCTTAAATTTTAATTAATATATTATTAATATTTTAAATCTTTCTTAACAATTTCAAACATGTAGTAAAGTCCATAATATAATATTATGAAAATATTATTAATAGAAACATTTATTTTATCATATCATTATTAAAATATACTTTACTTCAGAAACCTTACAATATGAAATGAGACTCCGAATATGAAGCAGATGAAGGTCTTCAATAGAATCTGTTTTCCTATCTGATGAAAGACCTCATAATGTCTAGATTTGACTTAAAAACTCAGACAGTTTTTTTCTCACAGGCAATTTGATGTTAATAACCATAAATAACAATTAAAATTAAATCAATGATAATCAGAAAAATTACCAAAAATTAAAAGTTGAATTATAAGTTATTAACAATGACTATTTAAAAAGAAATTCTGAATTCAAAACATGGAGAAAATGAAAAATTCTGAAAGTTCTCAAAGCCCCCTCACGACTCGTCTGAACGCGAAATAATTTTTTCCCTCTTGCTCTACATTTACATATTGTTTTAGGAAGGGCTTTTCGTCGGATCCTTTAAATGAGGAACAAAATTTGGAAAAGTTTTTGCCCCAAAATTTTTTTTCACATCGTGTAATAAAAGAAAAAGCTAAATAAACTACAAAAAATTTGACTACTTAACTAACTTCAAAACTTTTTTAAAATTCAGGGTTAATTTTTTCTCATTCCTTCGGGTAAATAAAGAAGCACGGGGTGCATTCCGTGGTATGGTAAAAAGAACAAAGGTTGCCGTGCTTATCGAATACAATCGCAGTTGTTTTAAAAAAGGGGTTCGATCGCTGCCCCTTAATCGGAGAAGGGATGATCTTTAAGACAAATTTTTCCCCCAAACCCAACTGAATTCTGTTTTCTTTGTCATTTCATTCTTTTTCTCTTCTGACTGTAAAAGGATTCTTCCCTTACGATCCGATTGTTTCAGGGAAAAAAAAGGTTTCTTTACAACAGCGTATTATCACGAATCGTTTTATCCGCGCATTTTCACAATTTTCCCTACTCTCTGAAGCAGGACTTCCTCTTCCTTTTCCTACATCGACTTTAGCATGCAAAGATAAAATTTGGCTGAATAAATTTTCACCTACGGAATACGAAACGCGAAGGGGTTGCATTCCATATATTTTTTTTATTTATTCGTATTTAGAATACGAAATACGAAGATATTTTTAATATCTAATGATAATTTAGCAATGACAAGCATCGAATATATATATAATATATATATAAAATGAGAAGTCATATCAATAATTTGAAATATAATTTAGTCTCCCACATACAAATTATGAACGCCCGATTGAAAGAAATAGTTGAATATGAATATCAATAATTTGAGATATAATATAATCCCATTATTATTTTGGATATGTTGCTTATGCGATTTATTATTTCAGTAGAGCGATACAAGCTAAAGAAATCTTTTTGCCTGCGTGCAACTATAAACTCACTTTCTTGTTTCAAAGTCTGAATTATTCTTTATAAGGAAGATAAAATGACAGAACTTCAACTTAATTATGAACTTAATTCAATGGACTGCAAAAGAAGATTAAAAGAAAAAATAAAATAAAAGGTTTTTTCTTTTCATTTGACGGTTCGAATACGAAAGAAATGTTAGGAGAAATAAAAAACCGGTCAGTAATCAAATTAGATGAGAATATTATACTCTATTTCATATTCATGTACGTTTTTATAGAACTGATTAAGAAAATAAAACAAAAACTCTGTATAAATGTTAGATTAAATAAGTATAAAGCTGCACATAAATACAGTGGAATTCATTATCGACAGACAATACATGAGATTGATTTTCATCTTATGTGCTAATGGTCATTTTATTTATTGAACTATCTTAGCTTTATTTCATTTCAGATTAGGAATATTTTTCATTTTTTAATGGTATAAAAATATGATGGCTGAAATTATTTACGATAAGAAGAAATTAGGAAAGATTGCGCTAAAAAATGTATTTTTACATTTTTATAAAGTCAAAATGTATATAGTCATGGTCTTTATTTTGCAAAATTTCCAATCATTCATTAATGTAATCTATCCGAGTTGTCTTAGAGTCCACTTGCATATCTTGCATTAAGCCAGTATTAAAATATACACGTCTAAATTCTTCGATTTCGAAATTAACATTATTCCTTATGAACACTCGACCAAGGATTTCGCGAAATGAGAGAATAAAATGAACTGAAAATCCGTAATTACAATCATTGGATTATTTATAACTATTTTTTCATTTTAACTTATATATCAAAAACATATTTGACCGTTACCATGCTTAACCTTTTGACTTCTGGGATACTCTTAAAATTATGACATAGAAATGTTTATTTTTGTTTACATCGCCACAGTTAGAAACAGCTTATTTAAATAGAACTAGGTTCAACGTTTTTTTATAGATTTAAAAGATATTTATTTGAGGCAATATATGATCGCCGAAAAGAATTATAACATATAATGCAAAAAAGTTAATTTCGAATATAACTTCTTATTATTCATTAGATATAACAATCTTAAAACAAATGATGGAGCGGGATTTTGAATTTTTCGAAAAGGGAAGCTTACTATTATTGTTTAATATGTTCGTTCGTGAAATTAAATAAATTGGATATTGGGCAATCATTAAAATTATTGATATACAATGAGATATACTTACGAAGTTTTTCGATCCTTTCGTCTCTTAAGGCCAAAGCGCGCTTCCCCAACTTTCGAAAAGATTTTGGTCGTCCAAATCCTTTGCTTGTTCTAGTAGCATTCATTTCTCCTAAACAACAGCGTTGCGAACAATCTTAAACCTTTCCAAATGTTTTCAGAGCAGCTTGCTGACGATTAAGGAAATGCCCTCTGAAAACCTTATTTGCCAAAAAAGAAAAATTCCGCCTCTTGAACGCGACGAGAATGTCTTGGAGTAGTTTCATGATGCAAATCTTTTTCCAATCGGATTTTCTAAGAAATGTAATAAAACGTTTCCTTCCTTATGTTATTTCAAATATTCTGTTCTTTGGTATATGCTTCACTTATTTGTGACAACTTTATTCATTATCATGGTTCATCTGAAAGAAAAATAATTCATTTTAATAAACCTTCGACTGAAGTTTGATGTTATTAAAAATCATGCCTGCGTGAAGGTAATTGCCATGTGAAACAGTTTAGAGATAAATTTACACGTAATCGATACGAATTTATTGCAAAAAGTACACAACTTATAATCAGATTTTGCTGGGATAAAGGTTTGTAAAGGAGATGGTAATTCTTTCAAGGAAACTTCTGATTTTTAGTTCGAGTAAATGTAGTAAAAAGGAAAGAACTGAAATTTTTATCATTTCAAAGGTTAGTTTCATTTGGTTTAAACTATATTTGAAAATAAATTAAATCAAGATTGTATTAACTGAAAAATACATTTTCCGTTAACTTTGAAACGGCAAACTATATCTTCGTCGAATTATAATTTGACGAAATACAATTATATTGCAGGTTTTTTTAATTTTATACATATGTGATTGCATATAGGCTGAAAAAACTTCATAAAATTACATTACTGCAAGGCTTTATTATAAACGATATTACAAAACTAAGAGTTTAAAAAACGTTATAAAAATTAGAAATCAAAAATAAGAATGGGGAACTTGATTTCTTATCTCATTTTGAACAAATTAAATTTAGCAAATATACAATTTCAAAGATATTTGCCGATTAACCCTGACAAAGATCCAATGCCTACGGTTAAATGTTTGTTCATTAATTACTGTCAAAAATTTGTGTTTTTGTTTAAAATACAAATGAGCTTCTCCGACTATCTAACTTGCTGTATAAAAATGTGAAGAGCGATTTTTGATTGCCGGCTGAAATATTGTATGATAAAAATTAGATCAAAGCGTTTGCGTTTCAATTAAATTAACTGCAGAGGTTTTGATTTGAGAAAATTTTCACTGCAATACACCAAGAGGGATGTGCTGTCAAATAATTCTTAAAATTCCAACTTCTATTGATTAGGAACGTTATATCTCAAAGCAAATCTAAAATTTAAGCAACTAAATCACCAACGCTTTCCTTCAAAGGGTTGTGAAACTGAGGGTAAGCCCCAACTAACTGTAATTCACTGAAGCAGATAATGATTTTTCTAATTAACACAGCATTAATGTAATTAATAAGATGCAGAGGATTTGCTTCTCCTTTTCTACCTCTCGTCTGCTTATTAACAGTTCTTAATTACCACTTCCGATTCGGATATTTTTAGTTATATCGAAATTCAAGACATCATCTCATCATTTACTCATCCTCTTACGAGCTTAAGTTATCAATCATGTCGCGTGCGAGAAATAAAACTCAGGAAAAAATTATGTCTGTTTCATTTTCGTATTAAAGGAAAGCGATAAGGAAATATCAATCTTTTATCTAAATTTAATGAGATCGAGCAAATGCCTTTTTGCTTAAAAAAATTATGTATAATTCAATATTTACACCATTAAGAAACATCTCAAATTAATTTAGAATTTTTAGTAGAATTATGTTCTATTGTATCAATATACATATATTCGGTGAAAATATTTACAATTAGCGAAAATTCATCATTATCGCAATTAGTGAGATTATTTAATTAAAAAAAAAAATCACAATTATATATAATTTACAATATCAATTAAATGCTGAATACTATCAATAAAATTTATTCGGATGACTTTACGGACATATTACATTTAATAGGATAATAATATATATATTTATTAAAGGGGCAGAAAATACCGATATTAAAAATTTTAATTTAATTTTTTGTAGCCAATTGAAAGCCACTGAAAAGTTTAGTAAGTAGTCTTTTGATGCGGATTCCTTTTTCCTTTATTTCATAACTAAATTAATTATCTTGTTTATTATTTGTCTTTCTCTATATATACTCTTTCAGCTCAATCTTCTTTTATAATGTAATTGTAAAAAACTTTGCTAATGATATTAGTTGAAAATTTAATTTAGATTGAAAAAATTATCTTAAATCTTACATGTTCCATAAACCACAGACTTTTTTCAGTTTTATATCTACATTCATTGCATTTATATTATTCAAACATTCATCCTTATGTACGGTTACTCTCTGCATAAATGTATAAATGTATGCAATGCTGTCACCAGATCGAGAATTAAGGAAATTGTATTTTTTGGTCCTGCAAGTTTTCCAAGTCAATTTTCCTTTCAAATCCATTATTGAATCGCAAAAAAGCGACTTACTCCACGTTGACCCACAGGAGCGTCTGATTCGGGAGTCAAAACGGGGCCTAATGTATGATAATTAAGGGAGCAAATTCTTGACGTCAGCCGATTGCCTCTGTAACTTTTTTTGATAATGGTACAGCTATTAAGGTGACTTCGGCCCAAATGAAAAGTTCCGATTTATGTATCTATTTATGAAAAATAAATGGCTAAATTTTGGTCCATATTGGGCTAAATTTTTTCTTTTTTCAAATCAATTGGCATTTGGGTAAATTTTCTCTCATATTTCGGAGCGGACTTCTTTGTGTCCGCAAGTCTTAGTCAATTTTTTTAACTCGAAACAAACAATTAAAGTATTCATGTACAGACAATAATTCGAAGATATAAAAATCAAATTCCTCTGTTAATTGGTTTTTTAATTCCATAGGCGGCAATCAAGCCTTTGGGACAGTAACAAATCCCTTCATCAAACATCGTATTTTTAATAAATCCGTATTCAAAAACGTTTGCTTTTAATTTATATAACTATTAAAGGAGATTTTTATAGGTTCACGATCGTAAATTTATCTAGTAGATGTAAAATAATTATTTTAACTCAACCACATCTTACATCACGGTGAGGCACGAAAAAAAAATATAATTTGCTAGTTAGCCAAAATGAATTTTGTCATATTCAAATATTCCTGAACACTTCAATCCAGCATAAATATTTTCAAATGCTTATTCAAAAAGAATTTTAATTATATAAAGGTTAAAAGGAACTCTAATTCACTTTCTGAAAAGGAGCGAACAAAATAATAGCAGCTCAACATTTTCTCGCTTCTATCATATAAATTTTTTCCTGGTTTCACTAATTTTACATTAAAAAAAAATTGAATTTCATTATTTTTATTTTTGAGTTAGTTAACTTTCTTTTAATAATTTTTATTTAATAAAGTAATAAATATCTCATAATTATATTTCGTTCCCTCAATTCGGCTCTCCCTTATGAGGAAAGCATTTCTCAAAAGTCTTGTAAGGGGTACAAAAGAAATATTATCTTCCGGTATGCTTTTACTATTAGTCTGAAATCGCGTTTTGTAATAAAGATTCGCGTATAATAATTTGAGTTTTTTCTTAACCCAGAAGGCACTGCGGGTCCCTATCGTTTGCGAAATGAAGTCTTAAGGCATTCGCCCAATGTTATTATCTCATTTTTTATCTCATCATAGTCAATGGTTGAAAAAGAAAAAAGTCCGTGGTCTATTTGATTTACGACGCAGACGTATCCGTGGCAATTCTCAAACTGATCCTTGAAAAGCAATAAAAAGTTACATGGATCCGAAATGAGAACTCATTCCCAGGATTATCTGTGAAGAACCAATATTAAATTCTAATTGAAACCTTGTTTATTGGATACCAACTTCTAAAAGGATTTTGAGTCTCTGAATTCCGTTTCAGCAGCAGAAATTATTAGGTATTAACTCAGTAATGAGAATTCGGGAATTCTCAGATATTATCTTTATTGACTAAGAACCTCCTCTTTTTCCCAATTCAATAAAGCTTATTCGATGTATCGAATTTGGTATTAAATTTATACTTTTTATCAATAAATGTAAATGAAGGCTCATCATCGATCCGGCCTTTTTACGTTTTTTGAAGTTAAAATCTTTTATTTCCAATTCACTTTTATTGTTCATGGCAATGTATCAATTTTTAAAAAGAAAAATATTTATATGAGATTTATAACTTTGAAATTTGTTTCCCACTTCTGCCTCAAATATGGCCTATCCCTAATGTTCGATATCGGGACCTTAATAAAAGCCGCGTCAAATTGCTTTAATATGGATTAGTGGGGAATAAGCGAAAAATCCTCATCGGATTTTGCTATTTTACCGATGAAATGCATTCCCCTTCAAAAGCTTTTATGTTGTGACAGAAAAAAAAAATTTTGAGGGAGATGCATGGAGAATGATCTGCCGCTAACACTTAATTCAATTTTCAACACGGCATCGTCAATCCTTCACATAATTCGAGAAGTGTTGACTCCATATTACGGAAAATTCATTGGTGTTTGGTATTCCAATGAAAGTGCTATGAATTATTTTACAGCCTGTTCGATGAGCACTAAAGACTTTTTTTGTCTGGCGTTGAAATTAAAATTGATGTTATTATTAAAGTGATAAGGCAGCAGAAAATATGTGGAGAAATAATAATTAATGACATATTGCAAACATTATTATATATGATCAATAATTAAGCCGATATGCATCAAAGGAAAAGAGGAATAGATTTTTCTAATGGAAATTATTTAATTCCATAATACGTATACTGCATACAGCCTTTATTATTAAAGCAAGAGAGGAGATATCGTAAATTTTGTAAAGCTTTATAATAAAACCGAAAAAAATTAATCATTATTAGATAATGTCAGTGTCCGGAAATAAGAAATTTATTTTACAAATATGTAATAAAATAACAGTAACCTGATATTTCATCGATTTTGTAAACATTTTAAATACATATTTTAATATAGAAGAAATTTGGAAAGTTTCTTTTCATAATTTTGGGACGCAGAAAATAAAAATTCATAAGAACCTGCTTTGAGTTTTTGAAAAAAGAATCAAATCATAAAGAGAAATCCGAAAAAGCTGGCGACCATGTGAAATCATTTATCAAGGAAAACATCAGGTTAAGATTTTAGGAAAATGCCCCCCGAAAGAATATAAATAAATATATTGAAAGTGGATTTGGAAATGGTCATATCAATGTACATATTAAATACCATATAAGGAATTATTCAGTAATTCAAACTTCACAATAAGCTGTTTGTGAATAATCTTTTTTAAATTATAATTGTTTTTCTCTTTATTTAGTTAGAGACTGTATTGCCTACGAAAAAATTTCTGATACAGTACAATAATGTTGTTTGACAATAATTCAGTACGAAATGGAAATTCATGCCGTTGTTTTCAGTAATTATTCGAAAACCCGTGAGTTATGTCATACATCGGATCTTCAATCCATAGAGCTGCCATGATTTGCGAATAATTCAAAAAGTGAACACAAACTATCTTAATATGGATAATTCCAAACTGTCTTTTATCTGATGGGGAAACTTTAAAATTTAAATTTGCACTAAGTTGACATTTTACTGCGAAGACAAGTTCTTAAGGACTTATTCATAATTCACATCACAAATCATTAAATAGTTGTCATTTCTAGAGTTAAAAATCACATAAATCAATGTAACTGCTTGTAAAATATTGATCTTCTCATTCAAAGAATGAGATTTCTAATTACGTTCGCCTTTCGCTTTTCTTTTTATCCCACTTTGCATTCAGATAAAGTCGCCATGCGGAGAGCAGTGTCGGGCTCCTTTAGTTTTACAAACCAGGCGGATAAAATATAATCTTAAATAAGTTTCAATTTCTTTTTTTATATCCGATTCTTTCTTGTTTATCGATTTGGAATCGCATAAAAAAGCACACAAAAGAAAAAGGTGCAGCCTCGCATTGGATTGCCTTAAATTAATATGGTTTTGCAAAAAAATTTTTGATCTTTTTGACAAATCTTCATTAATTTTGTTGCGTTGACCGTAATAAAGAAGTTCTTTTAAAGAATAATGTTACGATTCCAAATAAAATATAAATGATTGATCTTAAAGAAGTAATATTTAAATTTGCGAACCAGACGTGAATTATAAATAAATATAAATGAAGAATTTAAAAAAAATGAAGCATATTTAAAATGGGATTTGGGGAACAATACTTTGCATTATAAAGAAGCGTGACCATGGGCAATAAAAAGAAAAAAAATCTAATGATCCATTGCTATTAAAGATGGTCTCAGTTTGATGGTTTTTCAAGCTCTAATCGTTGTTTGAAAAGGTTAAATCGTGGAAGCTAGCGAAAGAACTATCTTACCTTGTACATTAAGTTGATTCGCATTGATCATCTTGAATATTTTTCCTTTTCAAAGTTTCGTCAATTCATTGGGAATTTAAGTGCGATCAAATACAAAGCCCTATTTAAAGCTCTCCAGAAACGTAAAACTTCACCGAAGCAAATCTATCTTATAATAACATATCAAAGCAATCATCCAAATCGAACCAAATAATTTTTTCATAGGCTTTTCTTTTTTTTACAAAAATTTCCATTGAAAATGCATATATGAGATCGTACAAGATCCGAAGCATGAAGGCGAGTGAAGTGCGGTAACGTGTAAAAAGGCTGGAACGATCCTAAACTCATCAGAATGCAATTTGCCATTGGAGACGACAGCACGAACTTCGTTTACAAACAATTTGTCACGTATGACATGGATTTTTGTATCGGAACCTTTTCAACTTTATTCATCTCCGCTCTCACACAATACGTAATTTGCAAGAAGTCAAATCGAAAATATTCCTCTGTCAAAGTCCCATCCTCGGCTGCTAAGTCTCAAATGACCAAACTCTTTGAAAATGTACTTGCATAGCATGAAAAATCTTTGATGTGGCCGAGACGACAGTTTCCATATATATATATATACAAATATTAAATATTAATTAAATATTTCGCCGACACCGTGCAATATGAGAAAATCACGTGCCGAATATATCAGATACGTCACCGGGATCGATCTGGTTTGGCTTTGCTTCCGATTCCTTTCCGGAAGGCGAATCTGAGGGCAAAGAAAAAATCGCCGGGTGGGTGTCCGTTCGCAAAAGGACAACATCGGTGGACGGCAGGGGGGGATACGACGACGGGAAGCGCGGACGTAAAAAACCCGAATGCACCGTCCGCGCTATCAGTGACTTCGATGCGAAGAGATTCTCGTTAAACCAAATTATCGTCTGCGGTTCGAATTTGTGACCTTTGCCTAAATTTTTGATAAAATCAGAGCGTTAACGCCACGAAGGGGAATATGAAAAATAAGGCAAGAAAATTCGTCATCCGACGCAGCATCACGCATAACTTTCCGAAAGTTTTCCCGTCTCACCCGGATCCGGAAGCGCTTCCCGTTCGCCCGCCACAGACATCTAAATCGAATATTTCTACCGTGGTTTTTTTCACGTTATAAAATATTCAAAGCTATATTTTGATTCGAAAAAAAAGAATTCAATTTAATGGCGAGGAGCTATATACCGGATCGCATTTTGGCATCGAAGAAGGGAAAGAGAAAAAAAAAATTTTTTTTATATATACGAAATTTAGAAAAATCTATGAAAATAGAGTAAAATTTTTGCTTTTTTTCTTTTAAACGATTTCCAGTAAGATTTGCAATAGCAGGTCCCGCACGTTGGGTGATTTGTTTAAATTCGATCGCTGTCAAAAAAATGTTTGCGAATTGCAAAAATTTAATTATCAATTTGACGAACCTGATTAATCCGTATGGTTAAGCTTTAATTCTGATGCGTGAGCGAAGCAAAAGGCAATCGAATTCTGTTTATCCGGAAATTACCCGATCCACAAACAATATTTTCAGTTTTATACGTATATATGAATGATATATATTAATTGTAGCGAAATTCAACGCACGATCCCGTTACTATTTAAACGTTTTCACTGAACGAATAAACGGACGCGCGTCGTGAGGTGAACGCAAACTGAAGGGCTCCACCGACCGGAAACCGGTCTGAAAATCGTGGCAGAAGCCTCAACGTGCGAAAAAAGAAAAACGCGTTAAGGGCGCCGAAGGCAATATCACATCGCTCATCGAGAAACGTTTAACTTATGAGAAAGAGCCGAGGAGCGCAAACGGCGACCGCTGCGAGGGCACGGAAGAAACTGAGTCACTGATAAACGCGTCATCCCGTCATCTTCAACAAGTTGAACACGCCGCCAGCATCCCGAAGATTGCGCGAGGGTTACTGCACGACTTGCGCAACCCTTAAAACTCATTTCTACCCCCGCGCGCCCGCGTTGTCGAAACTCGGGAACTCGGAGCATTTTTTTCCTTCGGGTCCGACCCAAAAACGATTTTTAGGGGTTGTTTTAAATTGCGCGTTCAACTGACGAAAACCCGCGATGAACCGTCATTGAACACTTGACACCTTTTTATTTTTTTGACAACGGTGCGTCGCCCCTGAGGATAACTTTCGTTATTCGTTAAAAAAAAAATATATATTTTAGCAGCTTTGGACGATTTTTTCAACGATTTGAATTTCCGAAATGCGAAAACTTTGATAAAAAAAAAATTCATCGGATCCCAAAATAGCGCTCGACTAATTGTTTTCCAAAAACAAAATTTCAGAGCTAATATCCAGTTATTTTTTCTCAGCATTTACAAGAAAAAGCATCTGGTTTAGCGATCTCGTGTTAAAATGTTAAAGATTTTTCGGAAAACTAATCCGAGGGAGATAAGGGCGAAGATTGCCCTCAGATCCTTCTGGACCACCCGGTGGAGATTTCGAAAGAGATGAATCCCTGTAATCTAAGGTTAGGATCGACCTCCGGTGCTTTTGCATCCATTATTCAAGTTCTTTGGCTGCTGCAACGAACTGGACGACCAGAAAAGTTTAGCATTGCAGGCGACACCCCCCCCAGGCTTTATCTGACATTTTTCGAACCAAATTTCCTTTTTATAAACGGGTTTGAGCTTTACTGAAAAAAATTTTTTTGTTTTTCTTTTACACTTTATACGTGTTCCCCGACTATCCTTTTTTGTAACTGATAAAAATGGTAAAATATCCCAAAATACGGGCTTAATCATGTAAAATTCTCGCGGGCTATGCAAACGAATTTAATTACAATTTCATAAATTTCAAGCAGACATGGGAAATGTAAGGATTTCGCACAAGTAAATATGATGCAAACAGTGTTTGAAGCTGACTCTCGTAAGCAACATTTCAATCAGGAATGTGTGAACAATACAAAAAAAAATTCGTCCACTGCTCACATAGTTTCTGATGGAAAAATCTATTTTTAAAAAAAATGACAATTCGGGATAAATAACAATTTTTATACATTCATACGTTCATGAAATAAAAATCAAACCTAATGGGATATTAATCATGTGAAATCAATATCTGCGGACTGATGTAAAAAGTACTCTGAAGCATCAAAAAATCCGAAATTATCGTTCGATTCATCCAAAAAATTTTAATTTTAACCTAACCCAAAATCTCATTCACAATCAAAATTTTTAATTAATGAAGCTAGGTACGAGGACGGTATTCAATGAAATGTGTTTCTATATTTATTACAAATCAAAATGAACTGACAAAAGACGATTCATTATATTTAATTGAACCGACAACTTCACTAATGATGCATTCTTCATTCTCATCCTATTCGGCAATGAATTTCTTATGGTGGAGAGGTATTGGACACGTCTCTTAACACTAATCGTCAACGAATGGGCTGGTCCAAGGGCATTCCCTTAAATAATGTTCATTTACAATGCGCATTTAATGGTCAAAATACAAAAAAGAAGGTACATGCCACAGTGAAAAAGAAACGCTTTTCGCATTGAAATAGGGGATAATGATGATGATTAAAATTAAAAAAAAAGGCTTAATGAAATGCGGCAATAGGAGCTTATACTAAATGTTACCCATAATAATCGAAAGCGCAGCAATCCGTTAAAAATCATAATTTTCACTCTTTTTACTTATACTAAATATGCCTAAAGGGTAAACAGTTCGTTTTCGGCAGCTCTACTGCATTTTATACGATGCATTCATCAGCAAAATGGGTGCAGAACATCTTCAAGCAATGAAAATTTCTTGAAATCGAATTGAATAAAATGAGCCTGTTGCTCTGAGGAACCATTTCCTGAGACCGTGCAATTCATAGACGTGGAAGTAACGTACAAATTTCAGAAAGGTTTTATCTTCTAACATCCCACATCATCTGATATGGGCGCCATTTTGAATCGAACAGTGTAATTAATTTGTTGGAATTTCAATCGAAATCCCGAAAATTTTATTGCGATTTGGTAAAATTCCCTTTCGATTTTCAGTTTCAATCATAATGTCTTGCTGCACACAATTGTATCCTTGGCCTCGGAAATTTTGCTTCTTTTCATATTTATAAAATGTAATTTTCAGAAACCCAGTCGAAACATTTAACCGACCCATTTTTAAAAAATAATATTTTACGAAGTTTAATTTTTATACACTTTATATGTTTTTTATTTATGCTTCTGATGGTGGACGAAAAGTCCTTTGTTGTTCGCTTTTTCGAATCGTAAAAAAAAAACTATTAAATTCTCCATAACGGAGTCTCTTTTTTTCGGACGCCCCTCAATGTGTTTCGGAGGATTCTTTTTATTCTTATTCCATCCTTTTTACTTTAAGCATTATCCGGCGAAGAATTTATAGTATTCTTCGTCAGGTTAGGTTTTCTTGCCCGCCTAATTCGGCGTAAGAGTTCCCTCGTTATTCGGCAACAATGTCTGGAAAGTTTCTGATTTGATTAAAAAAAGATGATTTTTCATTTCCGATACGGGCTTGGCATTATACATCGTCATGAGCTAGAGAAATCTTCTCGTTTCCTTATATTAATAAGCTTTGTGAACTCACTGCCGTTTGCCATTACCTTCTTGGTTCAATGATGATTTAGCTTTAAAGCTTTTGCGTTCTTATCAATACCATACTCTGTTTAGACTTTGACGACGAGTTTACACGAGTTCTCTTCAATTCCAACAAACGAGATCCTGTCGTTCGCGGGTATTCGAGATTCGCGTTTTAATGCAACTTTACCTGTAAAAGGCTGGTTGTGATTGACGTTTAAAATTGCTTGTTAACCTTTCTTTTTATGTCGAAATTTATAATAATATTGATAAACGATCTTTATGGACTGTATATAAAATACCCTATTTTCCTTTACGTCGTTGCATTTTTTTTCTCAACAATATGTAATCCAACTAATACAAAAAATACAATTCAAACTTTTACATACATCTTATATAAATTAAGCGCACTACAATAAACGAAATGCACCATCAGCATTTTCATTGTTAAATTTCACTGGCTGACAGAAATTTTTAATGAAGAATTTCACTTTTTAAAATTTTCATGTTTATCTCCAAAACATCAATTGCAACTTTGAAATTCTTTTTATTCGTCATTTTTCTTAATTTTTTTTATTTAATAATAAAAGAAAATGGAAAAACCGTAATAACAACTATAAATATCTATCTGTTTTAATAAATGAATATCAATTTGATTTCAATTCGTTCAATCATTTAATATGGAAAGACCTTTCGTAAATTTAAAAAAAAATGGTTAAAATTGAAGATCAAAATCATTAATTTCATAAATCAATAATTTTTTAATTCAAATTTAACAAATTATACTATCGAAGAATATAAATATAACAAAGAAAAGGAAAATTTCGAAATTAACATGTACCAAGGTGAACATTTGATGAAAAAAATTTTTTAACAAACAAAAAAACATAATTATCTTTTCATTTAGACTTATAGGTTCAAATAATTTTCTGATGTCACTTCTAATACTTTGAAATTGACATCGATAGAAAAAGATATCTGAAACTTGTCTTAGATATAATTAATTTCTGAGCGATAGTTAACATAAAATTGCTAACTTCTAATAATTTGTTGGTATCCATTTCTGCTACAATA
>JAOWBB010001787.1:0-43224 GCA_028565995.1 Ricinus marginatus | reverse complement strand
CCCCAAAAGATATAAATTGAAATCGTCCGCGGATGAAGAATATTTCAGCTCAAAAAGTGTCACGTATTAAGGTTCACATGGCCAATACAAAATATTCCTTACAATGTCCATTTATTTTTAACAGCTCTCTGCAAGTTTTTCTCTCAAGCAAGTGTCAAGCGTCACTCTTTTCTAGAAGATACATTGCAATTAAAATGTTCTCAAGCAAAACGCATTCTGCCATGTCTGACGGCAAGGAATATTTCTTAACCTAAGCGACGGCGTACACCGAAGTGGAAATTGAACTTTCCTGTCAAAGTTATTAATTTCAAATAATAATAACTACATACAAAATGATGCCATGTGTCGATTTCGCGAAGTGAATGAATAATCAGCCCGCCAGGAAGAAAAAGGGCTCATTTTTTTTTTTTTTTGGTTTTAATCGTGGGAGATTGTATTTCTAGAGAGAAAATTTTTCTTGAACTCGAATTTTCCAAATCCGAGATCCGGAAAATTCGTAGCAGTTCCGCCTACATCTGCATCGCGCATTACGCCTGCATTCTGAGATGGAAATGCCAGATTACACTCCACATTCCCCGATTGATTTGTCGGGGACACCGAATACATATTCGGATGTTTTTACGTTCGAGGCGCGGGACGGGAGAAATTCTGCATGCAATTAAGGGGGAAAACCGGCCACCGCCTTCGTTAATTAGTATCGCGAACTTGAAATCCTCCCCCTGCACAAGGTGGTTGATGGCAGCGTTGCGGTCCTTAAGGGTCTCGCGGTATTTCACCGCATGCAAATCAATACGCGAAAGCGTTTTTGCGATTTTTACCGCAGGCAGACGTCAATTTGCATAATTTTTGCTTTCCGTTTTTCGCCTTCCAATTACATCGTCCGCGTTTCCGTTTTAAGGGGGCGTGCGGCATCCGGTTCCAGAATTAAATATGAATTATTCGGTAAAACGAAATTTGTTAAATTTCTGGATCGCCGCACGGGGGAGGAAGGAACATGTAAAATGCTCCCGGGTTTGACTTCCTTGAGGAAGAAAAGCGGATTCCGGCACTTAATTGTAGCCAAATCCCGAAAGGTTCGGAAAACTTTTCTGCCTGGCATTGAATTTCCGCTGGAAAGGTTGTGTCCAAACCAATTACGCGATGCTGCAACCTCTTATTTCAGTACGTAAGAACCGCTACATTTAATTTTCATCTGCAGCGCAAATATAAACCACGCAATCTGTGCTTTAATTTCAATTAATTATTCTATATATATTATGGGTTATTTACGTGTAAAGTATAACTAATTTACATGATATCAACTATTTTACATTTGAAATACATAAAATTTTTAAGCAACGTAATGATGTTTGGCTAATGTTCAAAGTTTATATTACTAAAAATTCAAAAACTTACATGTACAATTTATTTGTGTATTTGTGTGTCAATATAAATATAAACTCTATTTACAGGTTGCTTTGTATAAACTAAATAACAGGAAAATATATATTTTGAATATACTTTTTAAATTTAATATTAAATAATGAATATTTTTTTGTATAAATATTTGTTATTTTTGCTACTTATTTTTGTCTTAATAATTAAAATATTGCTTCTGAAAATAAAATATAATTAACTGCAGGATGGTACATTAAATGTATGCGATTGTTTGAAAATAACGTAAAGGGACTGAATAAATTTTTTTTTCTATTCGTTTGAGGGATTTCGATGGCAAAAGGAGTTTATGGAATCCGGAAAAGACCTGCTTGTTCCAACTGTAATATAATTATTATATATATTAATTACAGAATCATTAAAAGAGAAAAAAGAAAGAGTTTCTTCCATTCTTTACACTGCGTGGATGTAAAGTATCTAAAATTTTTAAGGAAGAAAAAATTAACGAGAAACGGAAGTTTACTCGGGGACTTGCCATTAACCATCGGATATCCGGTGTAGCAGACGATGAAAGTCGATAATTAAATTGCCGGGACAATAATAGAAAATTCTGAAAACATCTGCAGACGCTCTGGCAATGTATCCGGATGTAAACCCATGCTAAAAATCTTATTCCCACAGCATTTCATCCGAAGGTTTCCCTGCGGTAAAATCCTCTTCCCTGAGAGGCCAATGATTTCGTTTTCACGGTTTTTTAGTTTTCTCCTGCAGCTCCCGAAATGTAGCTTCGCATGAAGATTTACGATCTTCTCCGTCGTGGCATTAAATAAAAAAAAAAAAAAAAAAAAAAGAAATCGCATGATCCGAGTGAAGTCGTCACTTCGCCGTCAGCCTGTGGACCGACAGCGTTCTGCAGTCGGTTACTTTCGGGTCGATGTCAGTGTTGTAAATGTTAAACCCAAACTCAGCCTGCATTTTAATAATTGAAAAACGAATTTAAGTGCGAGTTAAAATGTCCGTGAACAACGAGGCTGCATAATTTACCTCAGTTTCTATGTTTAATTTTTGCCTTCGGAGCAGCAATAAGTGGAATGGCTAATTTTACGGTTTTCGTTTGCCGGAGATGGGAAACCCGAATCCCGATGATTTGCTTCGAAATTATTCAAGATTTCGAATATCTGGAGCTATAATTTTTTAGCCGAGAAAAATCTCCTTTCTACATTGTTTGAAACGAGTAAACTTTCGCTTCGAACATTGTTAAAGAGCCACCGTTGACATGTGCAGATGAAACATTTTAGCATATCTTCATTGGTTCCTTCGCGAAAACCCCCAACTAATAAATGCCATCTCTTTTCCTGACACTCGAAACGACAGACAGCCTCAAATGGAAATTCTTATCCTTATTTGTTATATGTGCGATCTATAGTTACGATCTTATTATCTTCATGATATTAATAATGGAAATTTACCCACATATTATTAAAAAAAAAAAAATTCTCTTTCAGTTTTAAACACTAACCAAAAAATATAACGAAAAGGTAATTAAGAAGGTAATTTTCGTGTAAATGCATCGGAATTTAAGGAAAATTCCTTAAGTTTTTCCGTCATTGTACATAATTTTATCGTCACCAAATGAAAAAATCAAATCTCGAATTTTAACGAAGCCTATGGTAATATAAATCGTGATTTTTTAAAAATATACGACGGTTAAATTCACTAATATCACGATGCATAAAACTTGGAATGGAAAAAGCTGAAAGTTAATTGCATTTCAGTTAAGGTGTAAATGTTAGTTAAAAAAAAAATGCTCGTTTCAGACTCTTATATGTCCACAGAACGGCGAACAATATTATTCATCCAAAAATCTAAATGTTTTTTGGGGCGGAGATAAGGTAAACATGACAGTTCCACCATATTCAAGAAGCCCATGTCCAACGTTTTCTTATTAGTCGTGGCTTTCGAATATGTGCAACACCGTAAGATAAAATTTATTCAGCCGTCGGTGCGAAAAGTCTTCATGAATAATCATGAATTGACAAAATTGAAGAAGTAGTTAGTTTAATAATGTTGAAACATTTGATAATCTTGTTACTAGTCAAACATAAGTAAAGAAAAGCAGGAGGGAAAAATATTTTTCTTCCTCATCCTTATGCCAAACGGGAGCTATCAACGCTGCAGGTAATTAGCGAGAGTGGCTTTCGAATATGATTTGTTACTGTTATTCGATCGTTCGCAAAAAAGGATAGGACGAATGGATGGAAGGAAACACAAAGCTGGATTCAGGGCAAACGGAAGCTCCGCCACAAGAACGCGGATATATGATAATAAATATTTTGGAAAATTGGAATGGATTTCCAGACGTGCGCTTCTGCATACCTTGAGAACTTCCCCAGCGTGCACCGAAAACAGGAATCATTATTTTATCCGAGCATTTCATCAAGTAACATTCCATATAGGTAAAACTTATTACTGCTTACGGGTCGGCGCCATTTGAGAACATCTCCATCGTGTATCCCATCAGTCCGTTTGCCCATCCGCATAATTAAATTTCCGTTATTGTCACTCATTGGTCTTCGTTTCGGATTTAAATTTTTCTAACATAAAAATACATTTTTTAAACAAATTGAACTTGGTCCCAGCGAAAAGGGAAAAAGCAAGAAAACTACTGTTTCGATGATGGAATAAGTTTTTCCTTAAGTGCAACGCTTTTACGTCATTTTTACGTTTGCGAGCCTTGGATATTTTGTTAATCTGAGACAATAATTTCATACCCATTCAGAATTTAACATCGTGCCGTAAATATTTCCAGAAGTGTTAAAATTATTAATCTACATAATTTCACCTTTGTAAATTTATTTTATCGTCAAATCCTGAAATGCACGTTACAAGTAGGTTAGTGAAAACATCTTTTCCTATCAAGGTGAATAAGTTACTCATATAATGTGTGTTTTTTAAAATATAACTGAATATAATGGTTATTTTTCTTCTGAGATTGTCGACATATTTACATTGGGATAATTAACTCATGAACAATTTCAAATAGTTCGTATACAGATAAATATCACAGAAAATCCAAAATTTTCTCTTAGGCCGCCATTCTTCCAGGGAAAATATTTTTCCGTGAGCACAACATTCTTTTTAGGAAGACAAAAAACGGGGATTAAATGAGAATTTAAGGTCTTTTCTTCGATCCAGTAGGATATTTTCTAGTGTCCTTATCCGCATCTTTCATTCTTTAAGAATTTTCATTTCATCGATCACCTTAAACTTTATCCATTAGGCTTGATATTCCTTTTTTCATCCAAATAGTCTTCTGTTTCTTGTTGGGACTTGTCACACGATTCGAATTCCTTTCAAACGCTTTTTTATTCGGTTGTAATTTTCGATCCATCAATCATGCTTTAGTCTTTTTTTCGAACAACTCAAATCTTTTTTTGCAACCTGTCATTCGGCTTCAGACCATCTAAACGTTTTTTTGATGTGCATCAAATAGTTTTGTTTCTTATTAAAAGGAGTTTTTTTAAATAATAATTTAGTCTAATTTACAGTAACAATTTATCATTCTTCACTTAATCGCCGCCTTCGTAAATAATCTGAATATGTAAAATATATTATGAAAAGCAGAATGAATTTAGATATTATTTTTACATTAACGAAGCTCTGGTTGATGACATTGATTTGTTTCAGAAATTTGTTGGAAACTCGAAGAATTTAATGAGGTAGTGGATGTTATGAAGCATCTTTTTATAAAAGAAAACAATTCAAAAGCAAGATTTATGCTCGAATTTCTTTCTGCTTTTGAATATCTGAAGTCTAAGAATCGAAGAAAAAATCTTTTGAGTTGTAAAAATAAAAGTTAACTTCTTTCATGTTGTGCTTTATCAAAATACGTGTTAATCGACGGCAGAAGCTTTTGAAATATATTGGCCTGATAAATGAAAGAAATTTATTTATTTTATTCGCAGCTTGGAGGAATTTCCCACCAAATTTTATTTAGTCCGTTCCTTTTTTTAAAATGAGAAGCAGCTTTTCCTTAACAAAAAAAGAATCGCGTTTTAATTCAGTTCTTGAAATTAAATAAAGTTATTTCTCCATTAGACACCAATGTTTACTTAACAACTTGTTATTAAGTTTTAATGCACTGTATTTGAAAACATTACGAAAAAGTTTATAAAAAATATAGAGTTGTAAAAAAAATCAAACACTAATTCATTTTATTGTGTTATTATAAGCATTAAAAATGTATATTTTTTACATATCAATATAATCCTAATATTTTCTTTAGAGACGAAAAAAGACGAAAGTGAAATTTTTTAAATATATATATACAAGAATAGTCATGTTCCCATATTTTGGCTCTCATACTGGTTTTAACCTTTACCGCATTTACATTAATAATCAAAGCGGTCATTTCGAGGAATTTTTTGAAAATATTTACATAAAATTCCAAGAATTATTTCAAAATATTTGGGTAAAATTCTTGGAATTATTAGTAAATATTAAGTAGAATATTTGGAATTTCAACGGCTACAAGAATTAGTTAATTTATTTAAATTGCGACTTAAAGGATTTGTATAAACGCATTGCTGCAATTTCACCGTCTCCTTGCCATTTTAGAATGCAATTGAATCAAATTTAATTTTCGAAAAAATGACTGTTGTTGTCGGGGTAATTTTCATTTTCAAAACAATTTTCTTTTTAGGCAGAAAATGTGAAATAATAAAATTATGTTAGTAAAATCTAAAAAGAACAGGAAGTTTTATCAGTGTAGTACGAATATTTCTTTGAAGATATTCTATTAATTTGATTTTACATCTTATATCCGACGCATCTTCCTCTCATGAATAAGGTTAAATGTAAAATTGTAAAACGGTAGACAATTCAAAACAGTTAAATAACCGGCATATTGGCGAGGAAACGTGCAACATGAAAGTTGGGGGGGGAGGGGGGGGGGAAAGGAGCCAAATTGCATTAGAATTCTTCTTTCAAACATTTTCCTTATGAAAAACGTTATTAATAGGTCGTAAATGTCTGATATAAAAAAAATTCAGAGTTTCGACGTTGAAAAGACTGAAATTGTGAACTTGACTGTCTTCCAGAAAAAGAAAGATCATTTGGTTAAAATGTTTAAAGTCCTAATTTTTTTTCATAATGAGAATTTCTCTCCTCTAATGGTGCAGTGAAGTTGAAAATTATTCTTTTCCCTGTTAGGTTCAGATTTTAAACGAGCTGGTTTTTATTATATAATAAAAAAAAAATACTCAAATAATGGTCTAACTGATAATAAATCTCAAATTATCAAAAATTTCTAAATAAATAAAAATAAATAAAAAAGTATTTGTGACAATTTACGGAATTATGATCTAGGGCTTTTTAATGGATAGATAATTTCTTTCGAGACCGGTGAATTTTAAGCTAGAGCATGATAATTTAAAATTTAGTCGAAGTCCTTATTTAGAAGTTGAAACGTCTTAAAGAAAAGCTATTATGCTTCATTAGCAATGATTTGAAACAATTAATGAAAATATTTGAGAATCAAGTAAGTGAGGTCTTAGAATTTGCCGTAAAAAAAGCTATGAAAAAAAAAATTATCATATTTACTTATACATAGAAAATTATGAGCAGATTTTACTAACACCGGTTGATTTATTTAATAATCCATCTAAAAAAAATTAACATTATATTTTCATTTTCAAGTGAAAAAAATATTTACTTTCTTTTCATTTGCTCTATTTTCCGTCATTTTGTAAAGTCAATTTCATTTTTTTCTTTTTTCTAATGATACCCTGAAAAGAGAAAAAACAAACACAATCCGATCAATGAGTTCCTAAAAAACCAGTCACAATTACCTTAAAGGATGTTTCCTTATAGCTGAGGTTACTGAAATAAGCAAGAATAATAAACGAAGGACCAGCTTTTTGAATTTTTTCGTCTTGCCCGTTTTCTCATATCTGAAACAAAAAAAAGGAACCCTAAATATATGCAATCACAACAGACAATTTTATATAGTATGAAATAATAATGGAATGATTAACTACATCAGTGATCACGGAAGAGTATTTGATTAAAGCTGTAAAATATTTGACGCATTATGAGAAGATTCTATTGGAATTTATAGACGAAAAGTTATTTATTAATCAAAGTTGATTATATTCTATATATAGGATATTATAAAATTTTGCCTCGACATAGACATTCTTTACTCAATAACGGATGTTGATATTAACAAAAGGATGCTTTCAAAATTTTAATTTCTTTCAAAAGATTTAAATCCCTAGCATAGGATATTTTTTCTGTACCGTGTAACAAACAACATTATGCATATAAAAAGGAAACAATAAATACATATTGAGAAAAAAATTTCTAATTTTAAATGTAATTTTGCCTATAAAAAAAATTCTTTTAAACATAGCTATTAACAGATTACGTCTCTAATAAGCAATTTCCTCATTATAATCGTAATTGATTTTTAGGCAATATGTATTGAGCTATAATCATTTTTCTACACCCATCTTTTAAATGTTTGTATTAGAACGAATCTTTTTTGTTAATCACGAAATTAATTTTATAGTTTACTTTTGGTAAATAGTGAAAAAGTGTGCATTATGAAATAAACCGAGCATACCAGGTGCGACAAAAGAGGTAAAGCTACGCAATTATTTTATTATTCCAAAATTTTTTATCTTTAGCAAACTAATTTATTATTACTAATTTCTTCATTTGTATACTGAATGTATTTCACATTGAGACATAAAATTTCTCGAATACTATGCGTACTTTTATTAATATTTCATGTCTATTTTTAAAAAGGGGTTGAATCACGCCATAATGTGTTATTTGATGTTTCTTTATTCATAATTTATTAAGGGATGAAATAGTGTCTTTTTTTAGTGAGTAATGTAGCTTTATTCACACGAGTACACGCACTGAAATATGAAGCAGATATTTCACCGATCGATCCAATACAAGGAAATGAATCAAAACTTGATTTCCCAGTCCAAGAATATTTTCAATATAATACCGAAGAAATGGGTCAGAGCTTGCAATTCTTTATGTTTTACATCGGAAATAAACTAAGTTAAACAGGAAAATTGATGTTGCTCACAAACTGCAGTTACTCGTTACTTAGAAAAACTTTAGAAACCAGCCCTGCATTATTTTGATACCGATATTACTCGCTTTGGTTGTTCGACCACAATCAATACTAATCGTACTTATAAATCGTCTCGCGTTTGTCTTATAATGGTACATGTAATCGTGTACTGGTGTCGCGCATCTGCTGATAACTTACAAATTACCAAAGATCTGTTATGTGACAAACGGACTATATAAATATATCAAATTTATGACTGGATAAGGTTTCAGAAGTCAGCAAAATAACGTCCGCAATTTTATAACACAAATATAGCGTCCTCAGATGTGACAATAATCAAAATTTACACTTCTCTCAACATAAATGGGATAGGTGCAGATTAATGCTTTACTTAAGGATCATATGAAAGGATGCGCAAAGAAAACAAGGGGAAGTGAAATATGGCCCGAGACATTTGTCACAAGAACATCCATCGGACATTTCGCACCATTACGAGATAATAGAGAAAAAATTTTACTGTATCACTAAAGATTCATTAAGGTAATGACAAAAGGAAAAAAAAATCTTCAAAGGGCAACTGCTGCTGCCAAAGCCTTTTCTTTACGCTGAATGGAAATTCGTTGTCTATAAAGATTAGACCAAAATTTTTACAGGTTCAGTACTTTTTACTCATAAGCCAACGCGTTTTTCAAATTGCTATACTATAAAAATGGACTTTTTTTTAATGAAGGGAATTTACACACTGTAAATAATTCTCTTTATTACAATGTTTTGAGGAGTCAATTGATTTAAGTAAGAATGTGGATTGACTTTTCCGACAGCATTGATTCTGATTTTATTAAAGTTTCGTATTCTTTCAGGTTAGCCAATCGACGTGATTCTCTTCAGAGCAGAGAATTTGTCTGCAAACGGAAATATTAATTCGGGTTAAAACATCAAAAGACTTGAAATAGCCGAACGTCGAGGATGGTACAGAAGCCAGTCAAAAAATTCGAGACGGATGCGGAATGAATGATACTCTGTGGGTCGTGGGTGAAGTGGAGGAAGATTTTCTCAGCAGCGCGATCAGCAAAAGCTTTAACAAATCAAATAATCTCAATTCCTCATGGAACTACACATTTTCGAATGTGACCGAGGTCGACTGGGAAAAACTCGCCCAGGAAAGAGCCGTTCTGGCAATCATCTTAGCCCTGTTCTCCGTTGCTACCGTCTTCGGGAACGTCCTCGTCATCCTCGCTGTTGCCCGGGAGCGATACCTTCACACGAGCACCAATTACTTTGTCACTTCACTGGCAGTCGCGGACTGCCTCGTCGGTTTGGTTGTCATGCCCTTTTCAGCGACTCACGAAGTCTTTGTTCACAACTGGTATTTTGGCTCCGACTGGTGCGACGTGTGGCGTTCGCTGGACGTCCTTTTCAGCACCGCAAGCATACTCAATTTGTGCGTGATATCCCTCGATCGGTACTGGGCAATAACGGATCCGTTCACGTATCCGACGAGGATGAGCAGGCGAAAGGCTGCGGCTCTCATCGCGGGGGTTTGGGTTTGCTCGGCGACCATCAGCTTCCCGGCCATCGCCTGGTGGAGAGCGGTTCAGGTGAAAGAACCTCCACCTTTGACGTGTCCCTTCACAGAAAATTTCGGTTATCTGATGTTTTCGAGCACAATCTCCTTCTATCTTCCGCTTTTTGTGATGGTGTTCACGTACTACCGGATATATCGTGCTGCCGCGGAGCAAACTCGAAGCCTGAAAATAGGTACGAAACAAGTTCTTATGGCGTCGGGAGAATTGGAGCTGACACTGCGAATGCACCGGGGCGGGAACCACCACATCTACCATCAAGGAGACGACATGGATGACGGCGAGACGATATCGCCCCCCCATAACGGACTCTCCAGGATGGGGCACGGGCGAATCACAACGAAGCACTTCAGCAAAAACTTTTCCGTCTCCCGGAAACTGGCGAAGTTCGCCAAGGAGAAGAAGGCCGCAAAAACTTTGGGAATTGTTATGGGAGTTTTCATCGTTTGCTGGTTGCCCTTTTTCGTGGTGAATCTTTTAAGTGGCATCTGCAACCAATGCATTTGGCAGGAGGAATTGGTTTCCTCCATCGTCACTTGGCTCGGATGGATTAACTCTTCCATGAATCCAGTTATTTATGCTTGCTGGAGTAAAGATTTCCGAAGGTAAGTGTTACTCTTTTCTCGAAGGCGGAGGGGAGGAAAAAGATCGCGGCAAAACTGGACCCAACGGTGTGGACAGATCGGCACAATTTCGTCTCCATTCGGATCGTAAAATATCGCGGAACAGTTCCAGCCGAAAACGCAACAACAGCATTCCTTGATGTAAATAAAGAACCAAACTTTGGCTTGGTTAAGAATGAAATATTGCAGTTTCCCGGTTCTAAAGACCATTCGGTAACTTTTTTAGGTAACGAGCTCCTCTTCTCGACATAAATTCCTCTCTAATCTTTGTTAAACGATGATTGCGAGCCATTTCCCATTTCATTATCCGTAATTTCTCATCTTCCGGACTCCTGCAATTAGATATTTACCTCCGCAAGGCAATCGCCAAACTTGACACCGTTTCATAATGAGCGAAATGATCTAAAAATGATGAATGTTTCCGGAATCGACGTCTGCGAATGTTCGATTTTCCCGGCGGAGGAGTTTACAGCATTATTCCGATCGGAATTCAGATTGAAAGTCGAACGTGCTGCGGGTACTCCGATATTTCCATTTACATTTAGAGGAAAAAAAAAATTATTTAAAATCTGAAAAAAAACTGGCACTATTAGCGGTTTAATTGCTGCGGTTTTAAGCTAACGTTGATATAATCTATTCAAGTCCCAATTTAATCCAATTTTCAAGCTTTTCTCCTGATCCTCCTCATGGCTTTCAATTATAAAAATAATAAGGTTTTTTTTTTTCCGAGACTTTCCTGCGGCCGCTGCGGTTTGGTCTTAGGTTAACAGACACATTAAGTTTTCTAATGCGCGGAAGAGGAGAAGGTCTCCACTTAATAGCAGATCCATATGTCAAGACAGGAAAATCATAAATTTTAACGTCGTTCCAATTTGTTAACACGGCTTCTTTGGGAATAGCTCCCGGATGGATTTCATCCCTTCAACTTCGTCCTGGGATCCTTCCTCGCTTTAACCGAATCTTTTTTCTCAGCATTTCTATTTTAAATGAACAATCGAAATCGCGCTTCGATGAAAGTAAAAATACACGTTCTGAAATTTCGCTTTCAAGATACAATTTTTCTTTATTTTTTTATATTCCTCCCTGCAATGTTTGATAGGATCGGGGGGAGGGGGTGTTTCTTCCTTCCCAAGCAATTAATCCAGGGGATGTGAAAATTGGTTTAACGGAAGATCCCCCGGGGGCAAAAGAATTTCACTGCTCGCGGCGCAACCGAAATACCGAAAGGTCGTTCTTTTTTTTTCCTTTTTTGATCCGAAAAAAGCGCTGGAAAAGGATGCGAATTCTTTGGTAGCCGCGAAAGTTGCTCTGAAACGAAACGGAAAAGGCAAAAACCTTTAAAAAACCACTGTCTAATACGCTTAATGAACTCCTTTCATAAAGCTCCACAACGCTCAAGACGATGAATTTCTGCTGTACGAATTGCTTCGCCCTTCGCTATATTCGGGGGAAAAAAAAATAAGTTCCCTATGTGGAATTTATGTTTAAATTTGACCAGGACCGGAATTTTTATCTTTGACGAAGACCGAGAAATGAAAATGTTCTGCCGTTGATGCACAAATAAAAGATCGCAGCGAAAATAATATTTTCGGCTAAAGGGATAGGTTACAACTCGAATTCATCTATCCGCGGCCATATCCTTTTTTGTATTACTGTAATACATAATACTTGCAAAATTAAGCAAAACGGGAAATTTTCGATTTGAGTAATGTTAAGATAGTGCAATTTTGATAAATTAAAATTTTTCAACAAAAAAAGGAAAAAATTCAAAGTAATCTTGTTTAATGAAAAGATTAAATTTGCTTAATGAGCTAATTTCGGTTTTTACATATAAAATCGGTACAATCCGAGAAAAAAGTCAATAAAGCAAGTAAATTAATCGACTTTGGTATATATTTATTTATTTCCTAAATAGAAAATATCTAATTTTTCCTTCTTACAAAAAGGTGACGTTCCCTTTTTTTTAGAAAAAAAGGAAAATAATTCTCTTATAAATACAATCTCTTCCGCACAATTTAGAGAATCAGTTATTAATTACTGATCACATCGTCGAACTGTTTAAATGTTGGCCGTATCAGTAGATTAGGAGATTGCGATTATAAAATAACTGACCAATTCATATAGAAATTTGACATTAAAAACCAATTAATTTAAAAGAGGAGGACGAAAATTAGATTCGTATAAAAAGACAAAACTGGTTACATATAAAAACAGACGTTCATTCACACTGAAAACGCATCGATGGTTATATAACGGAATTAATTTCTAAGGGAAAAAATGATTACGAGATTTGATATTACTCGGTAAGTTTTATGTTTAGGTTGCTGATTTTTTTTTACTGACGGATAAAGAATCCGGTAAGAGGTTGTTGATAATTAAAAAAAGAAAAAGGTACTTAATGGATGCAAATATTTTCTTTTCAAAATTCTGAATGAATTTTCTCGCCAGGCAGAAAATTATTCGCGACCATGTTCTTTCTCCATTAGGGAGCGTCATTTGTGCCAACTCCAAGAGCGAGATGAGATACAACTAAAAACTCAATGCACAAGTATCCGGCTCTCCGCCACCACACACAAATCGATACAAATTGCTCCGCAAATTTTAACAACTAACAACGGGCCAAAAAGCTTATCAACCGGAGATCTTTACCGTGGTTTTCGATTGTTCCGCGAACATAAAAATCAAAATTTCTTTACGGAAGGAAGAATGGAAGAAATCCTTCTCCTTTGTCAGCAGTCAGTTACTTAGTTTTTTAAATGTGCGAATTGACTTTGCCGAATGAGGCAAATTGGTTCTATGGCGGGGGTGGCAGTAAAGGGTGGTACTCCTCCATTTACTCCTCACAGGGACTTGTGACTCTGGGAAATCGATTGCTCCTTTTATTTTCTCATTTTATTCAGCATTTAAGGGCCTATAAAAGCAAATCCATTGCTCCGAAATTACGAGCTGGAATCTCCATTTTCTTAATAATCCTCTTCTCAAACAAGTGGGCTCGCGGAAAATGGGTAACCCGATTTCTTTTTCTTCCCAACAGCCGGCCACTTTAATGTAACGACCGAAATTTCGTGCCGGCCACCCCTTCGGTTGGCGACCGACGTGGAACTAGCGTCGCACATTCCCGAGAGCTTTGCTCGCGTCCACGCGACTGAGAGCGCTGTTGGCAGAAAATTCATTCCGATCTTTCGGAAAAACACGGAAACCGGATATTTACCATCGGCGGCAGAAGGACCGGGGGGAGGGGGGGGGGCTCCTGCATCCGCCCATCTGGAACGATTGCATGATTATGGAGAAAATGAAATTTCGATTATGATAATGGCGATGCAACGGGAGTTCGATTCCATGCATTCATGCGAGAATACAATTTTGCGGATGGCTCGGTGCTGCCTTCGAATGAATCCATGGGAAAAACCATCCCTCGCTGCGGGAAATAATATTGAAGATAATGGCGAATTAAAAGAGAGCAAAGGATGCCTTTGTCGATGCCGAACGAGCAGCATTGCTCCGGATTAATTCGCTCTGGAAAACATGCATGATTGATGGATGAAGATGGAAGGGGAGGAAGCCTTCGTCGTTGATGCCGCAATTTCTGCTGAAATATTCGGTTTCCGCCGGAAAAACTCATTGATTGCATTAAAAAAAAAATGAGCTCCAGCTAAATGCAGAGTTGATGCTGGATGTTAATCTCCCGATCTTTCCTTTTCGGGCTCCATTGATAATTTCAAAAATGAAATAGCGACAGTAACCCGAAGATTCATTTGCAAAAACTGTCGCCAAAAGACCCTTCCTTACATGTTATTTTTTTATGTTCTTTTATATGTGCAAGCACTTATCTTTCCCACTGCATTTCAGATTGCACTTCGTAAGTTTGCTTGTTGCAGCGCGCCAAAGGTAACAAAAAGGTGGTTAAGGTTCTTACGCACTGCCTTAAACAGATCGCTAAAAATAATCATTAATTTGTTAACTGACATATTACGCAAACGATTAACCTAGATTATTAAGCTAATTTTCGGCTTTAACATCCCTCTAATATTTAACCGAAAAAATCTTAATTCAACTCTTATTCGTTGCATTAAAGGAAGGAAAATCTTTTGTGCTCCTACTTAGTTTTATGAAAATTACACAATTCAATAAATGTTAGTATCATTTCAGGCATTTAACAATTTTTAATTTCAAAATTAAGTTAATCGAAAGTAATGTTAAATATTAAAAAAAAAAAGAATTTTTTTTTATAATATCATAAGTAATTATTACGAATCGAGGGATAAATTGCTCTCTCTTTTCTGCATATTTTTCATCAATTCAATCCTGTTGTTGAAGTAAATTTAAGTCCGCGATTTTCCCAACCAAAATAAAGGATCTGGACAAGGGAAGGAAAGGGAAACATGCATAATTTAAGACGTTCCATGGGAACATGATGCTAATGGGCTTGCCGCTGGTTCGTACATTGTCGTTTCTTAAATGATATAATCGTTTTACAAACTCATAACTTTACATTTAATATTTATCAAACGTAAACGTTTTTAAACAAACCAATACGCGATACAAATTTATTAAATTGATCGGTGAACCTGTGTCACTACATCTCTGATTCAAACACACTAAATCAATTGTACTGTAATTTTGCTAAAATAAAAATATAAAAAAAAAATATTGAAAGAAAAAGAAATTAAAGAATGAATATCATATTTAAGCAACAAAAAAATTTTTATAAAACGAATGAATAAAAGAAATCGGAAAAGCAAAAGTAACACACAGGAAATATATAATCACGTGAAACGACATAAAATAAAAATGTTTATACCACGAGTTCTGTATCGAATCAGCAGGATTCTCAAACGAGATATCGAATATTAAATCTATATTATCGTCATTTAAAAATGTATATGGAAATAATAAAGCGATTATTTATTAAAATGGAGTTTAAAATAATGAAATTTAAAACTTTGAAAAGTTCGAGATTATATGTGAGCATGTATAAAAAATAATAAAGGAATGAGAGACAAAAAAGAAGCCAATGTATTGCTATCAATTAATCGCAGTAAGAAATATTCTACTAATAACTTATGAAACTAAAGAACAAAAATCGAAAAATAAATTTATAAAATATTTGTAATGAATGACAAAACGAAAATGAATAAATTTTTTATTTATAAAACAAATTAAATTCTTCATAATCCTTATTAGTTAATGTATACATTACATAATAATAGTTTATTATACGTAAATACGAATAATATTTCAAATAGTTCTATATAATAAAATTTTTCTGAAAACTAATTAGATTAATATAAATGAGCTGAAAATAATTTCATTGTAAATGCTATATTTTAAATTTGTTAAATATATATTCTGATTTGCAATCGATGTAATTTTAATGTTCATGCCAACGTATATATAAGTAGTTTTACAAAGGAAGAATAAAAGTCATTAAGATAGATGCCCCTAACCATTGCTGCAGATCCACCCTCATAGATTTTGCTATATATCAAGTTAGGTTTTCTAATAAATGGATTGATGTCCTTTAGAATCCCAGAGTGTACTTTCGGGAGCAATCGCCCAAACTTTCCACCACTTGGGGCTGGAACCGCTCCAGAATGTCAATGAGACGATCGAATTTGACTTCTCGATCCAGATTGTTCTCTGAATTTGTACATAGTAATCTTACAGAGATAAATAATGAATCTCGCCAAAAAGTTTGCATGTTAACATCCCATCTTCGCCTTTTATTTATCTTTCTTAGCATAATATATGCGATAAAAAATAAAACTTCATCTACATATTTTCGGTAAAATTCTCATTTATTACCACACAATATTCATGTACTTTAACCATTCCTTGTATAAAAAGTTGCGCCGAGAAACCATTCGATATAAAATAACTACAACTCTATCAGGAAAACTAAAAAAAATATATAAATTTATTTTTTTAAATGCAGGAAGTTCTTATTGTTCTTGAGAAATCGACAATGATTATACGCTAGCGGAAATATATCAAAAGAATTTACGACTGTTATCATCATAAAATTTTAATTTTTATATAATATATATAAATCACATTTACATATTGTTGTAAAGAAAGACATGACTTACAAAGAAAAATTTTTTAAATATTTTTGTCTCTAATGTGATTATTAAATCTTAAAGGAATCTTTCACGATAATGTAAATCGACTTTTTACCGATATAATTGTTGAATTTTAACAATCGTGCGATGGAGATGACAATAAATCGCAACAGTATCTACACGACTCTGATATCAGTATACATTTACTCAATATATTGCGCCTTCAGAGTGAAATTGTATACATCCAAAGTCACATTTGTATGTGCCATTAAGTAAATTTGTCAACGGTGTTCGAGAAATTAACATACACTATTTTAACTGAAACTCATAGATGGACTAGAGCATTACAGCATGGTATCGAAAGAATCTGAAGGTAAATATTTTGAATTCCGCTTCTACTGCTTAATACAAATTTTCATCTAATAGTGAAAAACGATGTTTCACTGTACATGGTGATGTGGTGCACCACAGTAAATGGCAAACGCTGGTGAGAAAGATCCACGCCCATTTCCAATCCGCACTGGGTAAGCATGAAAAGTACGCCCCACAACGCTCCGATGCGAAATGTATTAGGAAGGCCGCCCCGTAGCAAGATGGAAAAAGTTGCCCACCACAACCGATGATTATATATTAGAAAATAATTTCTCAATAATGTTCATGTATATAGTGTGACATTCTGCAGATTACGTAAAATTATTATTCAACCTTATTTACTAAACTGTTAACGTGTAACATAGTCCAGGCAATTTATTACTATAAAGGTACATTATAAAAATGTGGGATTTATTAATGGAATAAATTAAATTATTTTTTATGTTTGAGCCAAATATTACACTCGTTTACTTGTAATTTAGAAAATTTAATTTACACTATAATACACTAATTCACAATGAAATTATTTAGTATCAGTGTAATTACAAAAATATCTATGATTCTTATAAATGCAATAAAATAATTAATGTTCATTTTGAACATAAATATGAAATAACTTATCATTATGCATGGACAGATGAATAATAATATATTTAACATATATATATAAAATTTAAATTATTAAGTAATGTAATAAGTAAATACATATCAAATACCATACAATAATTATATAAACTAATAATAAAATCTCTAAGTTAAATTCAAATTCAATAGGAAAAATAAATAATTGTAAATTATTTAATATGTAAGCTCTTGTCATTTTGGAATGTTATAACAAATGCAAATAATTTTGCGGTTGCGTTAAATAAAAAAGTATATAAAATGTAAATTTTGATAATTTTTTTATATTTTGCAATAATGTTTTTATTCATGATAAAATGTAAAATATTTAGTTATTAGTAAAGTTTGAGATAGAGTTTAGTTAATACGAATGTTGCTTGGGATGTAAATCAAAGTCAATTTATAAAGGGTTTCATTACGTCTGAATTTAGCAGTCTTAGTGTTAATTGTATAAATCCGTTTCGTTTGCATAATTGCGGTTTAAAATATAGAGCAAAAATTGGTAAAAATATTTTGATGAAGATTAACATTTTTTTGCTGAATGAAACTGACCGTTATTATTAATATAACTCGTTTCAATAATAATTTTGATTATTAAGAGTCATATATAATCGTTTAAAATTACACTCGATTTATTACACCAAGCATTTGCGTTCGCTTTTATGAACTTTAATTTTACATAAACTGTGTTGATTAAACTTTTAAGAAACTGAAGATTTTCTTTATTTATTTTATTTCCAAATACATTTATATTTTTTAAATAAATTTAATTATATTTTTAAATATTTAATATTCTGATTCTTTGCAATCAATTTTTAAATGTCCATTCTCCAATAAATTTTCATTTTGAAAATATATAAAAAAAATTCTTATGACAATTATTAGAAATTGCTACGTATGAGAAAGAATTACAAGATTTCATCAAAGATAGTTTAAAATAGTATTAAAATATACCTTTTCTTAAATTCGAAACTTGTATATATCAATTTCTGAACTTGATTTTGCCAAATTTTGTTGATTATATATATATATACACATCTTCAAATTAAAGTGAAAAACCGGTTTTTTTGTTTTACGTTACATTACGTTCCTGGTCACAATCTTTAAAGGCTAAATTCTTTACGTTAATTTCTTTCTTTAAATATTTTCGTATCAATGGGAAAAAATTTTAAAAAATCAAGATTTAGCGAAAATTCCTCATGCCCTGAGAAAAAAAGAGCAATGATGTACTTCTTGTCTGCATTCTACAATGAAAAATTCCAGCTGGAAAAAGACTGATCTTCGGCATCCGAAAACTGATGTTTCCCACGTCGGGGCACTCATGTTAAGAAAAGATTTCCTCTGTGGCGTCTTAGGCATAAGACATAGGCAATCTCGTGCTATGTGCTGCGGGTGGCCCGTCAGCAAGAAATCTTTTAATTTTTCTCCCGATAACCCCTGAATCTTCCTGCCGTAAACATTCACAAAAAAAAAAAAGTTATTTATTATCATTTGCGATATTAAATGCCGCCTAATAAAAAGGTGGTTTGCTCAGTCCGGGAAAGCTGAAAATTGATCTGTCGTCGGACTGAATAAAAATTTCCAAATATAAACCCCTCGGTTAGTGCGGAAAGAACAGTTAAGTCATACCATCGACCACTGTTCTTTTATCCTCTCGAACAGCTTTTATGAACATTTCTGCATTTTTGATGCAGAAAAATTTCATATTTTTCTGGAAATCACCAGGACAAGCGACTCGGTGGCGCCGGAAACCGAATAATGATGTCGCATTAGATTTATAAATCGCGTATATGCATATATTACTAGCGTGTGCAAAAAACTTTACCCCGCTGAGAATGAAAATAAAAAGATCGTTTTCTTATGGGAATTTATTTGTGTCGAAATTTTTCCCGTTTGAACGGTATTTCCCAAACAGCGAGAGCATAATCATAACGGAAGATTTTATTTTATGGATCTTGCCGCAGAAAAGGGATTCACCCATAAGTTACTCGGAGACCAAAATATGAACCTGCCATCTCATTGAGCCATTAATTTTCATCATCTAAGTGTTTTGTGCCACGATGTAGTACTTTAATTTGTCATACATAAGGAAGCTAAAGCTTGAAAGCTCTTTTTTGTGATTTTGATTGTCCGCGTTGATCGCGAGGGTAGAGGAAAAAGGGAGGGGAAAAAAAAACGCTGGAATCGAGCGTGGTTGAATTGCAATGGATTTGTATATTATCCCGAATAACAGCGAAGAGGTGTGATTTATGAAAAGACAAATTAAGCCCCGCAGGAGAAAGAGAAATCATTCCCTGTCATATGGCTTGAGATTAAACTTTTAGACCGGAGCACGTTGCCACGTATTCCAATAGCAGTGTACAGGGAGGAAGAAGAAACAAAAGTTTTGAAAATTTCGCCTAGATTATACATTAAATGTGCAAAAATAATCGCTTGCAAAAGTGAAGTTTCTCTGCTCGTTCTTCCCCTGAACGTACACAGCTGAAGGCATGTGAAAATTCCCCATCTTCATCGTGTATAAGAATACAACAGCGACGGGGGTGTTTCCGATTCGGCTAAAATTGAATTTTTCAACAGAATTCCCCGCCTTGTTAGTTTCAAAAAACAGAAAAACCTCCGGGAACGGATTTGCCTGCGGATTACAGTTGTTTTCTTCGGCGTCTCCGGATGTTTCTGAATATCGGCTGAATAAATTCGGGAACGTTTTGCATTCTCCAGATTGCGAAAACGGAGGAGTGCAGCGCTTATTTTTGCACTGCCTTCGCTTTTATTTTGTAATCAGTCTCCGGCAGTAAATTTCTCTTCCGTGTCCCCTGACTCTCTCGAGCCGGGACAAAAATTCAAATTTATTACTTTTCCAAAAATAATTCCCGGAGAGGAGCAAAATCGGGCTTAAAGCCAGTGGTGTAAGAACTTTTGCGTGTTTTTAACTTCGGATTTTGATCGCATTTCACTGGAAATCCAAATTGGAATTTTCGCCATGAAACCCATTATCGGTTGTTATAGGGAAGATGTTCAATATGGTCGCTTCATAATCAAAATATCTTTTATGCTCCCCAAGCGGGTGCTTGCCATAAATGAACTTTAAAAACACCTAGATATACTCCTAGGTGCATTGAATGATATAATATATCATATATATATTATACTCATATACAGATATACTCCTTCCCAATTGAATGTCTTCGGCAATGTGATTCGTGTTCACGATTTTTCCGAAAACTAAGCGAACAACGCTTAAATTATATGTTTCCTTTGCATCGGCCTAAAACAATCTTCTCTGTTTGATTTTCTTATTCCATTATTCATTATTTATGTGTTGATTTTCACCACTGGAGTTTTTTTTTGTACGTGGTAATTATCCGGATCGCAGTTTACTACTCACCAGTGTGTACTCACCAGTGTGTACTCACCAGTACTCACTACACACTTCTTGTCAAAATTTACTACCCTTGTGCGCAAAGATACAGAACTTGGGGATGATTCGGATGTCTGAAATTCGTATCCAACCTCGGATACTCCAAAAACTCCTTTCCATGTTCATTTAAAAGAGACGGACATTTCAAAGTGTGATAACCTTTTCTAGCGAGCAGATGATGAATTCAACGTTTCAAGTTGTTATATGAAGGAGGAAAGTTTTCAAAAAACGAAAATACAATCCTCCAGGGCACTAAAAGGCCAAAGCTCAATTAAGTGATGTATATAGTATTTCTTCGATTTGATGGGTTGAGGTGAAACTGGAGGATATAAGCAGCGGAGAGCATTGGGCATCAACCCCTTTCATCTTTTTTCTTTTTTTAAATATGAAGAAATCCTATTTCATTGTGATACCAGGCGAAAAAAGATTGCAAAACCCTACTGATTGCTTTTCCGGAGAACGATTTTGTCGAAATCTTTCGGAACCTGGAATTTCTGCATCGCCGCGATTGTTACCTTATACTGGATTTTAAGCCAGAGCAGGGTAAACAGCGAATAATTTGGGGGTAAGGTTATTTTCTTAAGGGTGAAGGTAATAATTTAAGGGTAAAGGTATTTTCTTGGTCCCTCAGATTTGTCAGCTCTAAAGAAGAGCCGAAAACCCAGTAGTTGAGTTAAAACGAGAACGACATGAAGAAAAAATGTCAAGAAGGCAAAAACCTCAGCGTGAAATTATTTTCGTGACCATTTAGTGTGGAATTAACGACGAAACCTTAATAATATCGAATTTCGAGTCATTTTTTTTGATCCCTTCGACACCTCCACCACGAAACCCAAAGCGAAACAATCATCAAGCATGATGTACTGCATTCGTGACCCCGACAGCCGTGGTGTATTTAGATTCCTTAATTCTAATTAATATATTAATTCTCTGTCTTTTCGCATTCATATCCCCTAATGCTGTCGGTTTTTGTTGAACTATTTCAGTTTTGGGAAGTTTCTTCGGAGGCGCGAGGGGATCTGGTCTTCCAGGTTTTTTCGAAAAAGCAAAGTGGAAGGTTCTTCCTTTGCCAGACATCTCTTCGCTCTCTCCCGTCCGTCCTAATTCGCAAACGGGGCAACCGTTTCGGGTGTGCCCAGACGGGAGCTTTAAGATTTGATGCCGGCCCAAAGAGATGCATGAAGTCGTCTCGGTTAAAATTTACAAATGGGCTCCCTTTCTTATTGTTTCTTATGACCGAATCTCGTTTGATGATGAAAATCATTGTTTGTACCATTGGCAGTCTCTTTGACGGAGCCTGGCTCCAACTTTGCGCCTTCCTTCAACCTGGAGAGTTAAAATTTAAAAAAAATCATTCAGATAGCACATCGATTTATGCATGGACCGCGAGAGTCCTTTACAAGAGTGTCCAGAGCCGAGGATTTTTCACTATGCGGATTGAACAATGAAACTCGTTTAATACTGCATCATTAAGTACATTTTGTTACAGAATCACATTGCTTGCCATCCACATTCTTTCTCTGTTACCTCTAACTTAACTAAGATAATTTTGCGTTTTAAGTCCTCATTTTGAGTTTCATAAATATTGAAACGAATTTATTGCAATGCATTTAGGCGGTATTGAAGTTTTTTAGCTCCTCCGAAGTTATGTTCGAAGCAAGTTTTTTTATTCCTGAAATATTCCTTTCTTATATTATATGCGGAAGACATTTCCTGACATTTGAAAATGTGAAAACAATCTTCTGCACGTTTAACAGCGTCAAGTGAGTCTTTTCTAGAGATGTAGCAAATATGTTAGTGCACACTCTATATATCTTTCATGATTAGTATATCGCTACTTACCACGACCGATCTCTTACAGAACAAAAAAAGCTTAAGAGATTTAAATTCATAACGGAAATTTTGCAATATATAAAATTAATTTTTTATGATAAATATTAAAATTTAAGAAGTGTAAGGCCATTATTAGTAGAATAAATGCATCATATAAAATCAGCTAAAAGTTTTTTATGACGATATTAATTGTAGTTAAAGCGCGATTGATAAATGTTTTATTAAGTGTAATTATTAGTAAGATGCCAGACTACGGAAGTTTTTACCAAATTTCCAATTCCACACACGTTTTTGCGTAGATCTTAGTTCTTATGATATACTCAACCCATATTAATATTTATCTATTTTTACTGAAACATCAAAATCTAATCTATTCGAACGATACAGGCTTAATATAATGATTAGCTAAATGAATTATCATATATAATGTGCTCGGAGAAATATTAACATCTTTCATTGTTATATTCGCAATATAAGTTCAACATTTGAATAAACTTATACATACATCTTTAAAAATTGGATGAATGATCGGACAAGATTAAAGCTGTCTCAGAAATGAAATGAAAAATTTAATTTTAAGTAAAAATGCTTAAATAAAAATGATAGACGAGAAGACCCTGTAGATCTTAGGGTTTTAATTTTCATGAAAGAAACTTGAATTTTTTGTTGGGGAAACCGGAAATGTACAGAAAATAAATTTGTAAACAAAATTCATTTTGCCTTCATATTTTTTTTTTGCAAGTCCTTTAAAATGTTTATAAAAATACAATTTATTCAATTCAAACTGCGTTTAATAATTGGAATGAAAGTTACAGTATGCAGAAATAAAAACCAATCAAGATGAGTATTAGAGGATAAAAGAAGAGAAATATAAAAGGGGAGCTGAAAATAAAAAGCAAAGCAATTCGATTCCAAGTCAAAAATTAAATTTTTCCTATATTTATTGAATTTCATAATTAGCACAACGTCAGTTTGATATTCTTGACCATCATATTTACCCCATGTTAACTCTCAGGTTTTTAAGAGTTTATATTCGATGGTGGAACGTGCCGTCGTTTACCATTTTCACTCTTAATGTGCGCAACGGCCTAAATTTTGCCGCATTAATTTTTAAAATTTGCTTAGTCTCTTGCATACTTATATTGTGGCCGCATTAATTGCCTAAGAGCTCGTAATATTTTACATTAAGTAATAATTATACGGTTCAACTTGGATCACTCACCCGAAATTATTCAAACGGGTTTGCTACATGAATGCTTTGTTTGCTTAGCTTCGCAATATAATCCCGAGGGAGGGAAAATTATCTGAGTTTTCGTACGAAAAAATTAAGATGGCTTAAATTTAATTTTCAAGGCAGAAAGAGTATAAGCAAAAGGGAAATCTTCCGAAAGTAAACCGCGTCAGGTGGTGTCTCGAACTCTCTTTTTCGGGAAAATCGTCTCGCTCAAATAAAACACTTTGAAATAAGCTCCGGGAAAGAAAAACTTTAATGGAATGCAAAGCCTCCCAAATTGTGGACCTGCCACGCATGACGAAGGCGGAAGTTCCGGAAGAAGGTAGACCCGTTCGCCGTCGCTTCCTGCGGGATCTTCCGCGGGGAATATGCGCCTTGCTCCGACGGTTTGCGTTCCGTTTGTTGGGCCAGAAGCGAAATTTTCGCCGCGGCAACCCGCCGAGGTTTTTCTTTCATTCCGCAGCGCAACCCGACGGCGAAAGGAATGTGCACAAGAAAAATTTTATAAAAGAAGAAACTGAAAGAACGCATCAAGTTTGATAAAAATAGGTAAATGGGACCGCCCGCGATCCCCAAGAGGGTGATATTGGCGGGTCTGGGACCTGCACCCAAGCGAGCCCGCTTTTTTTATTACCCTTTTCCCGCAGGAAAAAAAATCCACCACAGGAAGCTTTAAATGTCGGAAAGAATCAAACCATTTCCTTCCGCATCTTCCAGGTCTTCAATCCGCGGCAGTGAGGACTTTTTCGTGTTTTAATGCGAACGTGACCGAAGCGGAGAGTAATTTTCGAAATGCAGGAACCTCCTTTGAGGCGTGCGTCTGTCGCACTACCAAAAAATTCTTCCCTCGGATGGAATCTACGCCCACCGCTCCAGTTTAAGTTACTTAGAGAAGGCGGAATCGAAAGCTCCGATGTCCGACGTCGAGCATTAAATTAAATTTTCGAAAATCACATTTCGTTTTTTCTTTTTTTTTTTTTTTTTTTCATCTGGAAGACGAGATTTCAAAAGCAAAAATAAATAAAGTTTTATTAAAAGTGTTCGGGTGCGCGGGAAAGAAAAATTTGCGATGGATTTTTTAACTATTTTATTTGTAATAAGTAAAAGAAAAGTAGCAAAAATCTATCTTCGTTCGTCGGGAATGCGTAAATGAAACTTTGCGAATTTTAAAATGTCCTGAATTATTATTTCGTCTGACCGTGGGTTACGCGGGGCTTTTGCCTTGCCCAACAGCCTGGTGCCGAGTGTTTCGCAGACCGCCAAACGGGTTACCGCAAAAGTTTGGATTTCCAGCAGCATTTCTTCTTTCGACAGTTTCCCCCGCTCTGGTGCGATCCCTTCGCAGGCTTCTTTTTTTCTCTTTCCGCGTCAATTCCGGCCGCAACTTTAATCGGAGACTTAGGTTGCTGAAGCGCATCCGAAGGTTTCCTTCTCTCCTTTTAACTAATTTTTCGCACTTACCAGCAGCAGGAATAAATGAGTGAATTTTAAAAGGGCTCAGAAGGGTGAACATTCTCTCTCTGTCGACGTTAATTCGTTCATTACTAGTGAAGCTTGTTATATAGTCCACAGAGGTCTGCCACAACTCTGCTTTAAGAAGAGCCACTTTTTGTTAATTTACAAACTCGTTTGCAATTCCTTAAATTCCCTTACTGTCGAGCCGAATGACCAGGTTTTGTCCCTCCGGTTGTCAACCGCGGTCGCTCCAGCTCCTTTGCGGCTAATAGGAAAAAATTAAAAACAAACGTTGATATCCAGTTCGGGTTTTCGTAACTTGACGTTGCACGAAAGTAGAATCATACTCCGGTGCCTGTAACTTAATGAGTGGATTCTTTGCATTAAAATAAGAAAAATTCAATGGTGCAGATGTTTGAATTAGATTAAAACAAGGATTTTGCAAAAACTTTGAGAATTCCTGGCAAGGCTTCCTATAAAACACTCTTTCAATTAACTAGTTAAAGTGCCAGCTTTTATTCTTGCCAATTAGTAAATTTAATTCTGAGATTAATATTTAAAGCTGTCGCAAATTTTTAATGTGATTAAAATCGGTTTTGGGGTATTTACGTTGGGGCGAATTGATTTATATAATCGGCGGCAACGCGCGGGCGCGAAGAAAGGAAACTGCAGCGTCGGACTGGGATTGAATCGCTCTTTAGCAAACAATCATTATTATTATCATATTTCAAAAAATTTCACGGAACAGTCGATGTCAGAATGGTGGACATACAAAATAAACAACAGTTTTTGATCACCGTCATTTAAGAAGCAATAAAAATATTGATAAAAAAGTTAACAGACAGATTAAAAACCACTGTAGTGAGATTTCGCTGTACAACAAAGATAATCGTGAGAATAACAACAACTATTGGCGGTCAGCAATAAAAAAATCGAATAAGCAATATTATGAAAAAATATAAAATTCAAAACGGGGATTTGAAAAAATGATACAAATATCGCATTTAAAGAATTCTGCAATTTTGTGTGCAATAACATTGAAAGCGTAAAAGCACGTTTATTGCTTTGTTCGCGTACTAAGGAAAGCGCATGTTGTACTAATAAAAACAAAAAATCAAGAGCACTATGAAATAATATAACACACGTTAAAACTTGTTCAAACAATGTTTGAAAAAGAAAAATGTAAAAATTACGATGAAATTAAATCAAGAATATAGCAAAGTGAAGCACATGAAAAGCCATGCATGACAAGGAACTTTTTTTTACTGCAAGTATTTTTTTTTTGTACATTAACGACCTGTCAAAAATATAAAATGCCAGTTTATAAATTATACATTTTTTCATACGGTTTATACTCTAATATTTAGGACTTTATATATTATAATGACCATTATACAAGTGAAAAAATTATAGAAGAATACAACTGCACTATAGAATAAAAACCAGCAAAGCAAAATTACAAGAAAAAGAAGAACAATTAAAAAAAAAAAAACGTATAAGGCCAATAATGCATAATAACAAACCAAGAACATAAGACATTCCACATCGAGAAATGGATGCGCTGGAAGCGAAAGAGCTGCAGCAATGATTCAAGATATGAAATACACGCAGAACGAATACGAGAAACATTAATATATGGCAACTGTCACCTAAAAAGATGCGTTAACACAAAACATGCTGAATATTTGTTACTAAGTCATGCCGAACGGACGCTTACCCGTACAGAGGCGTATGAGGACGTTGAAAAATACAATAAGAAATTCAACATAAGTATTACAGGAATCGAATTATAAGAATAATAACTCCTTGTAAAGCTTAAAAAGATGACAATTTGAACCGAAATGTGCAGATGTTTAAACCTTTTGCAATCAAAACAACTGCATTGGTATAAAATAATAATTAGTGCGATGAAACTCAAACGGAGGAGAAAAATATATAAAGAAACACCGAGCATTAGGCACTCCCATTAAATAAAAATGAACACACGAGGAAAATGCAAAAATACATAATCATAATAACCTAATTTCCTACAATTTAATGGAAGTAAAACATGAATTACAAAACCGGGAGAAATTAAAAAATATTTTTAAAAAATTCTTACTCAAATGCAAGTAATGAAGGTAATAAAAAAAACACAATGAATAACAAAGGTACGAGTATCATAAATAATAATAGTAGAATAGGAGTGACTCGGATTTATTGGTTCAATAAAAATTATAAAATATTTGTGTTCACCTCGCTGTCATAACAAAAGAGGAACTTTGTGATTATCATTTTTTTTATTTCTTACTATTTCATTATACAAGAATCTAGCAATCGAATCTGCAAAATTTATAAATTTTAGATTTCCACAATGGAGCAGGACACCGAAATCAATCGAAATTGACGAAGTAAAGATATGCAGCATTCGTTTTGCAGATGTCAGTTCCAAATATGAAAAAGTCCGATAAATAGAGGAGTTGCAAAACTATGTCGAGATTGGCGACAACACAGTTTAGAACATAAATAATTTAAAAGCCAAAGGGATAAGATTTTCTGGAGGAAGTACGAAATCTGATAGCGGCCGTGTGTGGACACCGTTAACCGGGCAGAGAAAGAGTGGACAATTAAATGTGGGTAGACCTGCACTGTTTGAAGTTTCCTCTTTGAATGCCGGGGTCGTTGAGCTCTTTAAAATAATTAAGTTATTGATGCCTTAATTCCCTAACAATATTCAAAGTTAGTAATTAATCTTCTCAAAGGGTTTAATAAGTTTTAAGTGAGATTAGGACATAGAAGAATAGATGAAATTTTCGCAAATCCCTAGATGAAAAAAAGTCATCGTTAAACGAACGCCCTACCGATAACGGGACAAAGCATGTCGAAATTACGCCCAGAACTTGCGTTATAAACACGGTTAATTATTAACCAAATTTGAAACCGTTTAATAAGAGTCATTTGCGCTTTTGCCGTATCTTCGCCGATACGTTGTTAAGCCGAACGATTATTGCCAGCAAGCCCCGTTATTGTTATGGCATTTATTGTTTGCACCAATCTTTGTGCCGAATTTATATTTACTGACTTTGAAATAATAATTTCAAATTAACGTCGATAACAAGTTTTCGCGAATTTGATCTTAGACCGATATTTGAAAGTGAGCGACAAAGGTTTACACAGTTCGATAAATGATGGGACAGCGATCAATTCGAATCATGATCGGTTTCGAATCCGAGAATTAACCCTTAAAGCTTAAAATCAAAAGAAACAATTAACCGATCGCATGTCTTTCGGTCGTGGAACGAGCTTTGAAGAGGTTTGTCGGTGATGAAACAGGCATGGCTGGGTGGCCTCCCCTTAGGTTATAGCCCGGATAGCTTTCGATGCTGGAGAAAATCAAAACCATCTTCTGGTGGAGACGAGCTTCGTGCCTAAAAAAAGGAAAGATTTCGGTTTGAATAAGAGCAAAAATAAATTATAAAATTTTTATTTATCCACTTTCGGAACGTTTAAGCAGCGAAGTGCAAGCTTAAGTTGTAGAATGTAGATTTCTTCATATAATTTTCCTTTCCAGTTTTGTTATTCTTAAAGATAACCAAGAGAGAGAGAGGATTAATATTAAGCGAAATGAAATTCATTTTTGTTTATAAGAGCTTTTTATGAATGCTTCGTTCATTTCAACCGGGTCCATTAACGGTATAGTTTAGTTTGTCGGATAAAAACTTTACACTCTTTTTTCGCATACTAAGTGAAAAGCTGATAGGCCCGTGGAAACCATGTTTTTGAAATGTGCTTAAATAAAATGAAAAGGATTTTTTAAAGCCTGAATCGTGGAAATCTTTGAAAAAAATTATTTTCATCCTCAAAACGAGCAGTCGTCATAAATGCTACGGAATAAATTTTACATTCGATATAATGTTATTTCAGATTTCGAAGGCATTTTAACAGTATTGGCGAACGGGATAATTTTTCAATTAAACAAACGACTCAATCGCAGGAAAAATATATAATCCGTACATAGGGAAAGGGACACTCGGTTAGAAGGATAAAAAACGGTGCTGATGTTTTACGGAACGGAAAAGGAAGTGGCAGGAACTCGGCTTTTTCCAAAATCGTATCCTCAGGCGCCGAAATTAATCAATAAAGAAAAAAAAAAAAAGGAATCCCCTTTTTTTGGTTTTGAAATTTGATAATCTAGAACTTTATTTTTAATATTCTTTTTGAGTTTTTCGAGCGCCGTCGAACTACAAATGACAAACTTCCGCCGCTTTCCGCTCTCCCCGACCGCACAATCCGACGCCGTGTCCGTGCAGAGATTTTGGGCTTCGGGAGGGAAAAACTTTCGGAAAACTCGTCGAAGAAGGGAGGAAAAATTTTTCTTTCTTATTCATTTGCTTTTCCTCGTTCCGTTTTTCCTTCGCCGGGGAGACCGAGAACAATCCACTTTCGCAGCGCTTCTCTCGCGGCCTCCGCTTTTCCCCGAGATCCGCGCAAGCTGCTTTCATTAGCATTCAACTTTTACTCTCACTTTATATTCCGATCGCTCGCGGAGCGCGGGGAATCCTCGAACGAAAAAATTCAATGAAATATTTCCTTTTCCCATCCAGGAGGAGAGAGAGCCTTTCGGTTTCGAGGCGGCATCGGTCGCAACCTGCCACGCTCCCTCGCAAACCTCCCCTGGAACGGGGATGGATAAGTAATTACGGGGCTCAAATCTGTCTAATCTATGCGACCGAAGGAGTTTTCGTGTCGTGTGAAGCTTAACGAAACCCAATTTTCCTCTCAAATCAGTTTGCCTTTAACAGTTTGAACGCTTTCCGACTCGTTTTGCGACAGCGACACATTAACTAAACCCGGAGTGGATGAGGGTAACGCGTTATTCGCGTTAAAACGACAATCCGAGCCGTTAAGTAAATGAAAATCTTGATTTTCGCCAATATCCCTAGGTTCTTTGGCGAAGAAAAAATGTTTTCCAGTAGCGAGATTCTCACAACAAGTATCGCCGCAAAACGAAACGCATTTCATAAGTCATTTTGTATGAAAAAAAAGCTTCTAAATGGTAAAATTTTAATTAAAATTTGAAAGACTCCCGATGCCGTTTTTCTGTAAAAGGTATCTTTATAATATTTTTTCACTCTTTTTTTATTCTTATTTTTATTTTTTTTCACCTTCTAAATATTCCGAAATTCATAGGATTGCATTGTCTGCAGCATGTCATAAAGGAAACGGCATTTAAAGGCGTATTTAAGTACGTAGGACTCCGATTCCGGTGACGAAGACTAATGAATAATTTCCTACCTTTTTACGTCGTATTACATTTTCATTCATTCCAAAGCCCTGCCATTAGATCTTTTTCGTAGGAAATAAGCTTTTTCCATGCGTCAGTCAATTTCAGAGTAATTTAAAATTTTATTCATTTTTCTCTCTCTTATTCTTTCAGGGCGTTTGCCAGAATTCTCTGCGTCTGCTGTCCAAGGAGCATACGAAGGAGATACCAACACACTCTCAGGAATAATCCCAGCCAGGTATATTCCGATCTCGACAGGAATGCCAATTTTCATAGTCGAGGATATTTTTAATTAGTCGGTTCGGATCCGAGAAAAATGGTTTATATTTCCAGAAGCTGGCTCGACAGAGACTTAAGTACGCGACAAGTGCTGGAACCTGGTCTTTGCGGCGGAGACCTCTCAGACAAAGAAGCTCCGAAAGTTCCTGCAATTCCGACCAAACGTATATTTAACAGCCACTGAGACGAGAAAACCCGACAGCCCTCAAGTCGGTGGAACTTCTGGTTGCTGTCCCTGCAACAAGCATTTCATGATAAAAATGCCGGTATTTTTATACATTCAAATGGCTTACTTACCGAAGTTAGATTTATCGCAATGACATATAACGACGATTACCTGCGAATGTGTCTTTTTTGTCATATTAAGGATTCTTCATTCGTTTTAACATCGTTTTTCGTTAACTTTGACGTCCTTATTTAATTGCTTTCATTTTACCGCACTTTGGAGCACCAGTTTTTCCGTGAATGAGCTTAAATTATTAACGTAAAACATTCGAAAAAGTTGATAATTTTATTGTTTCCATGCATATATATATTTAGGAAACTTTGTGCCACCACAAGCTCTCTTTGAGATTTAGCATTATTATGATTTGATCGCCGCAAAAAAGGGTTGGTCGGAAATAAATCTTACTCCGTTTTAGCCAAAATATTAATATCGGTAACCTTTTTCTAAAGCAGTAATGCTGCGGTTAAGGTGTCACGATATCTTCGGCAGCAGCAACGAGCCAAGACAGTTCAAACCGGAGGGGGCAATCTCACAATCAACAAAAGCCATAACTTAACCAGGTAAAAAAAATTGTTAATCGTTCTCCTTTATAAACTGATATAAAAAATTTTTTCCTAAAACAAAAATTTGCTTCACTTTTGTTTAAAACAGAAAAAAGGCAGTTCCCTAATAAATCTGCCCCGGAAAAAATAAATCTCTTTCGCCCTGCTGAATGTGAACCTTAAAATCCGGAGCTTTAGTAACAGGCTTTTGATTGCTGAATACTTGTAATATTATTTATAACAAACCTTTTTTTTTTTTACACGAAATAAATATCTGTGATAAACGAAGCGGTTTGAAATAAATAAGTTGATCGTCAATTAGAATAATATGATGTTAAATTTTAATTGTCGTTTACCTTATTGCATATACCGTAATGGACATATACATTGAATAACTAAAAAATATATTTTCCATTAATTTGATAAACATGATGCTTTGCCTACATTGCATACAAAAGAGCGTCCGATTAAGAAAGATCCAAAAATAATTTAACTCATTTAAGATAAAGGCAAAAATTGGGGGAAAGATTCGATGAAGGCCGAAAATGTGGAAAGTTAAAAGCTGTGATATTAATATGGGGCAACAAAAGAACAACCAATATAAATTTCAAAAGTACATCTTTTTTCACATCATTATTATGTACCATCATTTAATCCTTTTTGACTTAAAATGCTGTAAAGTATAACATTTTCTCAGAAACTGTGTGAGAAAGTAATCACATCTTGAGAAGTAATTAAAATTCCAGTTTTGATGCCTTTAATCAAATGATGATAATTAGAAAACATTCATACGATAATGTTTTATATACAAATAATTAGAATCACATTTCTCATGTCCTAATAAAGAGATACAATTGAAGACAAGTAATCAAAAACCCTTTTTCACTAATTATATCTGACTATTTTCATTTACAATTATTATGAATTTATAAGTATAGTTGCATAAAATTATTTTATAAGTTCTAATTAATGTAACTTTACCGGTATTTCTTCTTAGTTTTCATCTTGAATTGAAAAGATGTGTTATAATTTGTGCTAATTTTTAAAATTAAAACACTGACATAATTTTTAATGATTACATAAAGCATAAAATACAGGAAGCCTTTTTTGCAAATTAGTTTTTTGTACGGTAAGGGCAAATTATCTTTGTGCAAGTTATTAAAGTAAGATATGAAAAATGTTATCATGAATAAGGCATTTTTACATTAAAATGCTCTTATTTGCTCCATCCAAGTCTTCCCAATAAAAGCGCACTTGACAATGTTTTTTATAAAGTAAAATTTAGTAAGTTAATAAAGATCAATTGATAACCTAAATCTAATTTTTTAAATCTGCTTTAACATTTATGTGAAAATGAATTGCAGTGATATAAGATTGTGCATTTTAAACGGTCAAATAAAATGGCGGAAAAATTCGATTAATCGAAATTCGAACGCGCTGCTTTCAGATATTCATCAGCGATTTGCAAAGGTTGCGACAATTTGTCGTAATCGCGCAAATGTCATCGATTAGCAATGAAAGCATGGGCTCTGAGAGCTCTGTGGCAGTGTTTTTTTTCCAATTTCAAATAATTATAAGAAACGCGAGAATATTTATTCAAATATGTAAAGTTCAAATTTCGTGATCTTTACCAACGGCAAGTATAAAATATTTCTTACCTTTTTTTTCGTCTTCCAACAATCTGTCAGCCTTAGTTTGAGTCGTTCATAAGAAATAATAATGATATGGAATTATGAAAAATCTGGTCAGAATGTTCCTTAGTCTGGTAAAAAAAACTTTAAAATAATAAAATGATATTTTAGAAAAATTTTAAAAAACATATATTATTCCTAAAATGGGAAGAATTTGACTGTTATAATCTTCTGAGCGGTTTTTTTAAAAATTACTTTTAATTTTTTGTTTTGTGTTTTTACATTCTAAGCTGTAAATTTTTGAATTTGTAATAATTATCTCCCTGCTTAAATTATATCCAATACATTATTAATTCTTTGTCAGTAGAATATGAATATTTATGTTATATTGCATATTGCATTCATCATAATGTGTAATAGGTTAGAAAAAATGTATATTACATATGCATCATTAAAGTATTTGAAATTTTAAAGATGAATTGTCTTTTTTTCAAAAATAATTTAATTTTTTATTATTATATAAAAATCATAATTTGAGATATTTCGAAAATCCTTATCAAATATTAAATTTTTATCTATTTAAATTTTGTTTATGTAATGTTCAAGTTCTCTTGAAATGTAGTGAATTTAAAAGGTTGTTATAAGAAAATTTTTATATTAATGTTTAATTAATCATAATTATTATTTACATTGTATTTCATTATTATAATTTATTCATTTTCTTTAATTATTTTCCATACTATATCTGTCATTTGTAATATAAATAGTAAATTAAATAATTTTTTATTAAATTTATTTTTCTTTGTTACATAGGTGAGCATGACCTCAATTTTTTAAAATTATTAATAATTTTTTAAATAAAATCTTATCATGCAAAGCAAATTATTATTTAAATTGGTTAAAAATATTTCACTAGGAAGATATGAATAATATTATTATATTTTATATATTTGTTTAAGATTTAAGTGCCTTATATTATCAATTATTGGTTTATAGCCATTAGGGGCTAGCTTTTATATTGATGTTTATATATTTTGAGATATATGTTTTGAGTTGAAAGATTTGTGATTATGATTAAATCATAGTAAGAAATTTTATGTTCTGTTTCATGTATTTAAACTTCTAGGCCTTTCTGTTTTGTTTCTTTTCTGCTGTTTTGGACTTAACCAATGACTTTTTATATTTATTTTTAAAACTCTTGTCATTGAACTTGTTATAAATGGACATTGTTTTTTATTATCCAAATTATTATCTTTGCAAAATGTTCTATAGCTGATTGCCACCCTTCTGTTGACTGCAGTAAGAAAATCAAGAAAATGAAGATTTGGTTTGTCAAAATTTTTTAGTTCTTGACAAAAGGATTGGATGTACCAAGTTCCCTCTATAGGATGTCTGTAGGAATAATAACCTGCAAAATGTCATAATTAATAAGTTGTAGTTGACCTTCTTTTTAAAAGCAAAATAATTAGATTTTAAAAAGAAAAAAATGTTTTACCATAAAGATGCTATAGAATTTAACCTTAGTAATAATAAAAGTTTCCATAGTTAATTAATTTCTTCAAGAAATTGCTTCCAGTTGTTACCTCAAATTTATTATTACCTAGAGTCATTGCATTAAAGATTTTCTGAATTGCCTGTAGTTTACTATGACATTTTTACCTTCTATTGTGCTGTAGACTATTAGAAAATCAGCCCAGACAGGTATCGTATAAGTAGCTGTCGTTTTACACATTACAGCATCGGTTTCTGTGAGAGAAACTTTCCTTTCCTGTTGGGACATAGTTACTTTAGATCCATCATCGACGCAGTCGCCTCTGCAAGCCTATTGATTATGCAAAGTTGGAAAATTAATTACAATTTTAACATTGCTTGGAAAATTTAAAAAATTACAAACTGCAAATCTTACAATTATGAAAAATATTTTGGGTTTTCCTTTTAAAGTGGGACATTCTTTTGCTGTGAAATACTTCCATATTTTATTCACTGAATAATCAGCATCAAATGCATATATTTTTCCATCCCTTTCACCGTGTGTGAGGACAAAAACCATGAGGAGGTCGCAGTCGCTATGATCATATTTTGATACTGAAAAACAATGTAATTATCTTAATTTTTTTAAGCTTCCAAACTGATTTTGCGAATGATTATCATCAAATATAAAACGACAAGTGAAAAAATTTCGAAAATTAAAAAATCACGATATTTATGCAAAATGTTTTTCCCATCAGAAAAATATAATTTTTTTTCGATAGTATTTGAAATAATCTTTCAGTAGTTCTGGATTAAAATTAGCGATTTTGTGTCCGTAATTTGGATTATACAGATTCATTATATTATTAATATAAATTATTAAATACTAACTTTCTTCTAGTTTATCATCAATTAGGGACACTGTTAAATCCCTGAAAGATTTTATGTCTTCGTCTCGAAATCCCAACTTAGGCAATGCCTTCTTCAGGTTTTCTTCATCTTGAATTGTGCCCTCGCGTATGCTGCTTTGCTTTTTGAAATTTATGTGGTTAAAAATGTAAGCTTTTCCTCTTGTTTCGTGGTTTGTTTTGTAATTCGTCTCGTGTACATAGTTCTGTCGACGCTCGGGTCGAAACGCGCTGGCTCTGCAAAAAAAATTGCATCTTTAATAAGATTCAGTTCTAGCGAAAACTTGCAGTTATAAAAATTATTATATCATTGTGAGAAAATTTTGCTTCAAGTTCGTATGACGGTTTTAAAACAGCAGCAGTCTACAAGTTGTGTGAAAAGATTGATGCATATAGCCACAGGGAACTAATTATGTCGTTTGTTTATGTGCAATTACTTTTTTAACGATAGATAAAAATATATTTTATTTAAAGACTATCTCCCGAATGATTTAATTTTTAAGCTATATTGCAGTACTTACAAATAATTTTGGTTGCTTGGCCCGCTCGGAATTTTCAGTTTTATGATTTCTTCCTTTTTGGACTTGGAAGATTTCATTTTTGAGAAAATCCTCCCGAAAAAATCCTTCACCGTCTGCGATCGAGCTGAAGTTGCAGAAGTGGTAGATGCTTTATCCAAGCTTTCTTTTCGTCCCTCCATGTGGAAGTTTAATTTCGTTAATTCTATCACAGTGTATCGATACTTATATCTATTACTTGGTATTTTCCAGATCTAATTTATAGAACATCAAAAGCGGTCTCTTTATCTGAGTATTTTACCCTTTACCTGCTTTACACAATTTATCGTGCACTGACTGTTTTTTTGATCTTACTTATATGAATTGTTTTTATGAATAATTTTTCACTACTTAAAATTTTTAGCTCGTCCAGTTTGCAAATGACTAATATTTTAATTTCTACCTTGTTATCTTATGAATTATCTAATCTATAAAGCCTTACAATCATTTCAATCGATTGAACGACAACAGGAAAGGTTGCCTTTGTTCCTTTTTTGATAAAGAACAAGAAAGAGAGCGTATGTATGCCGTTGAGAGGTTTACGGCAAGAAATGGATGGTCCTTTGTACGTTAGTTTATATTTTCTAAATTGATTTATTTAGGAAGTACAAAGATATTAGGTCACGGCGTAATAGTGAATGTTAATATAATCTGGAATATAAGTTTAATCAGTTTGATTACAATCTGTTTCACAACTGAATTAATACACTAATAAAAGTAGATGTACATGCTTTGTCTTATTTAAACTTAAGGAGAAAATAAATATTCATGTATTCCCATGTTGACGTTATCAGTTATATCTGTTATTTTTTCCTCCTCTTAGGTTTATTATAAAAATGTTTTTTACTCGGGTGAAAAAAAAAATACCGCACTCTTACACCTTTTGTTTTCGCTTACATTACAATATATTAAAATTATTTCTTTATAGATAAAAATGGAAAAAGACACGGAAAATGCACATATCGCATCTCCTCCTGCGAATATCACAGGCGAAGTGTTAAGCAGAATAAAACTTCATAAAGAGGAGAAAAAGCAGAAGAAGAAAGCAAAAAGGGAGGAAGAATTTTTGATCAATTTGAGAAAGCCAAAAGACACGAAAGTTGTTCTGGCTGATAGAATGGTTGTCGAAAGGCTGTTGGAATGCCTCAACAACAATTCTAATTGTAGACCTAAATATAGTTCAGATTATCCCCTTGATTCAAAGGATTTTCCGGAACTATCAGAAACTTGTTCAAATCCAAAGAACAAATCTATCTCGTCAAAAAAACCTAAAACGAATAATTGTTCTTTGAACAGATCGAAAACTATAAATTTAGACGAATTTTTGGCTTTGGAAAAGAATACCAAAGAACCTAAGAATGTTCCTCATGCGCAGAAGAATGAATGTCAAAGGGAAATGTGCTCTCGTGATACTAATTCTGTTTCTACTATAGGTAAACTCTTTTTCATTCAGTAACCGAAATATATCATACATTTATGATTAATACTTAATATACGTTTTAGATATAATTCACTTTTTTTTCATATCTGCTCATGAATAAATTAATATACACATGTTCAGTTAATATTTGCCTTATAAACCTATCACTCTGTTGATATATAAATACGCATTATTTTCCAGCCTTGTTCATCCGAGTTCATGTTTTTATTATATCTTATTTATAAATTTTATAACCAAGTATCATGTTAACAAATTTTTTTACTTTTACATTTTTTATTTTATATTGTGAAATAGTTAATTCATTTTTCTTTTATAATCTTCTGTTAAACATTTTTTTCTGTTGCTTATAATTCATCATTTATACGCATAAATATCAGAAATTTTGTAAAAATCTTTTAAATACAAAGCTTTCATAAATTTTTTGTTTATATTTTCGCAGGAAATTCTCTTATGAATGTATTTGCATGTATTACATTAAATTATGATTAATATTAACTTTTCTTACAAATAGCGGCGTTACTTTTTGGGGTTTAAATTCCATTTGGAGAGTTTTATTAATTTTTTAATTTACTTTGTTTGAAACTAAATACTTGGTGTGACATTTTTCAGATGCATCGTTACGAATTCCCTCAGTTTCAAATGGTCAAATTCCTTCTCTTGAATTTTTTTCTTCGACCATAACGCATCAGGAACCCTATGAACCTAGAAAAATCAAAACAAGAAAGAAGAAGGATCCCATAGTATTAAATATTGGGGAATTAATAGTTGTAAGTATAACTCATGTTTTACAATTTTTGTTCTTTTCATTTCGATCCGATTCTCAGATTTTCATACAGGCATAAGAGCCACTCGTGAATCAAAAGGTGTCCACATTCGATTTTTCTCTCAATTCACAATTCATATATCTCTAATGTTTATTTAATATTTCCTTAATCTTCTCATTCGAATGGTTCCTTATCGGAAACGATTCCATTACTAACCTCAAAATCCTAATTTTTCATGAAATAACAATCCACATTTTTCAGAAAATCATTCTTGTCAATTGATGCTTTTTTGCTATTTTTCCTCTTAGTCTGCCTCAAGTGCTATTGAATTGGTTTCTCTTTGAAAGCAGTTCGCAAGTTCGGTTACTTAATATCGGATTACCGGAATGGATTATTCGGGGATATATAGCTTTGCCTCGTGGCTCTTTTATTTGCAGTTTCAGATTTTGCTTCTTTAACCTTTGTTTTCATATCCGATCACGGACCTTTTTACCTGTTGCTCAGCGAAAATATCCACGGCCACTGATTAAGATTTTCATCTAATATTTTTGCTTGTTATTACTTATAAATCGTAACTGTATACTCAAACAGTTCGACCCGTTGGCACCGCCCTTCCAGATGAGGTCCAGATAACGCTCAGGAAATTAAATTAGTCGAATTACTATCCAGAAGGAAAGAACAAAATCATTTTAAACTTACTTTAAGTGAAACATTGATCGGTTGCTACTATAAATTCAAGATCTGAGTTTTTACCCGCAAAAGCTTTGACGAAGATCAATCCTTAGATGCTTCCTTTGGCCTCTGGCATGTCCTTCAAGTTCATTTTTACACTTTTTCCTTATAAAATTTGTAATTATACATTTTCCAACTTTTTCTTTTTGCTATAAACAATTTATTTGCCAAGAAGAGCTCCCCAAAAATAAAAAGAGGACTTCTGGGCTTCTAACCAATCTAAAAGACATTTTCACCTGCAAGAAAGCATTTTTGCAAGTTTTTGTCGATTGTAGTCGCCCTGCAGGTGTTCATTATGATTTAGGCATGAGATAAAAAATTCTCCTACTTAAGAATCAATATTCATGTAAACCTAGTTGTATAAATATCCATGAAAGGAAATATTAATATCAAAAATCTCTTTATCGCAATTGTTAAGTTTTAATCTTTTCATGAGTTATCGGTATATTTTGATGTTTAGCCGTAAACTTGATGTTTCTACTAGTTAACTTAAATAATTTAATATCGAAAAGTCGGAAAAATCCTAAACGAAACCTAAAACATTGACTTTATATGACGAGTGAACTAGATCCATTAAATATCAGGTCCCCATCAATTTCTGTAATACTGCTGAAGTTTTTTTAGTTAGGTTTGAAATCAATTAAGATAGCAGATTATATTTAGAATTCATTTGTGATATTAAAGTTAAGAAATATTGAGGTTAATATTTGAATAAATATTTTTATATTAGCGTTTTTGTCTTCATTCATAATTTCATCCTTCGTTTTCGTTTCCTTTTACTTATAAATGGCTGGAATGGTTAATTTGTGGAACGATAGGAAAATTCATGAAGTTAATTAACCCTTGATTAATCGGCTGTTGACGACGTCATTTCGTAGTAAATTATTAAGGTATCAGAAGAAAAAAAATTAAAACCAAGAAAATGGTTGAAAAACCATTTTCAAAAGAAAAATTACTTCTTCACAAAGCAAAATACACATATATTTCTAGAATAAAAAGCAGCAAAAGAAGAATAAGCTAAACATGCATAACAGTAAATTTCGTCGGGGTGGAGAAAATTATTATCTTAGCGGGAACATGCTGGATTCTTCAAATCCAAGAAGAAAACGCGGAAAACATCGAGAAAATAAGAGAAAGAAATTGACAAAGCTCAAATTTGCTATTATTAGAGACAGAATATTGAAGTTTAGAGCCAGGAAAGTTACAAACTGTGCAGATACCGGGAATGAATTGGCAGAAAATGAAAACTTTGACATCAAAGTTGGAGTGGATGAATATTTAAGTGATTTAATTAACAAAAAGTTGAAGTTTCAAAAGAAAAAAATTGAATCTGAGAAAACAATTCAAAAAGAAACTGTTTTTGACAGGATGAATATTGGAAAAGAGAACGAAACAGATTATGAGGAAAAATCCAGTGTCAATGCGGACGGTAAAGATGATCATTCCAAAGAAGATAATCAGACTAAGAAGAGTAAAAATAGTAAAAAATATACAAAATTTAGGGAGTAAGTAAATAATAAAAATAATTTTTACCATTCATTAATTTCCTTCCTCTGAAAAGGAATATATTATAATAGAATAAAATTAATAATTATGTGAAATAAATTACATTAATTCATAACGTAACTTTTTGAGAACATTTATCATTGATGTGGATTAAAATATAAACAATTTTTTGTTAATTGTGATAGTTTAAAGATTAAATAGTATCATTAAGAAATGTTCCTTTCACAATTATAATTTCAATAATAAGATCGTTTATCTTCATTTTTTGCTTAGATTGAGATTAATTTATTATTTCTGTCATGAATTTCGTATAGAGTTCAATAACTGTATATAAATAAAAAAAAATTTATTTCATTTTTCTCAGATACTGTGAAAATATATATAAAGAAGATTTAGATTTATCGGTCAATGAATTAATTGAAGGAATCGTTTACCTTCAAGATAAAGCTTTTGCGAGGGATCCGATCAAGGCGAGAGCAAAGCGACGATTTGTGACGGGATTTAGAGAAGTACAAAAGTATTTGATGCTGAAGAAAATCAAAATTTTGATAATTGCTCCCGATTTGGAAGCTCAGGGTACTTAAAAAAATAATTGTTATATTCCCTTAGGATTATGATAGAGTCGATACCACTTAAAATTTCAGTTGTTTATTTTAAATCGAACATACTTTCGTTGGTGGAAATTAAAACAAAATTTTTGTAATATATAAAAAATAATCCACAATGAAATAAATATCGAATATTGAGTAACATTTTTTCATTTTCAGAAAGTGTTTTTAACAAGGTAGAAGAATTGAAGAGGGCCGCCGCCTCGGAAAATGTGCCATGCATTTTCGCTTTAAATCGAAGAAAGTTAGGCTATGTTTCAAAGAAAAATGTACCCGTCAGTGTGTTTGGAATATTAAATTATGAGGGACTTGAGGTATATTTCCGCCATCAATAATAAACTAAGAAAAATAAATATTTTGTTCTATAGATTTGATATCTGAAAAAACATATAATTAACTGAGTTGAAAATTACGTTTAAATTAATGAGCAGAAAAATTAATCTAATAACACTAGTCACAACGTTTCACATTAAAATACTGTGGAACGAATCTTTGATTAAAAGTTTTGATAACATTATTTTTTTCTACTTTTGGCAGACAAACCCTTTTCTATTAAATATTTTTTCTTTTATGCCATTTGTCAATTTCTGTTCCTTTTTAAATTAATTTTTTCAAATCGAAAAAATAGTCTTTATTTGATGTTTATCAATAAAATTTTTATTTCAATTAAATTTACTCAAAATATTTGAAACAGAATTATCTATATGATTATTTTATATTACATTACGATATATTGTTATTTGTTAAAATTTAAATTTCAAACAACTAACAGCTATTTTTTTCCCGTATAAAAATTTATATATACGTATAATTTAATAATCTCTGTTTAGTTTTTAAAACTAATTTAAATAAAACTTAAAAATTTTTTGCAGAATCGAGTTGAGATTGTAAAGGTACATTTAAAAGATGCGCAGACGGCTAAACTTAAATCTGAATGCATAATCAAGAACGATGAAATTAGTAACAACAAATTTTCTGAATCATTACTGAAACTAATATCGGATAAATAATCTTTTGATACGCTTATAATATCAATTGTTATAGGTTGATATTTTACCGATTCTTATTTATTCTATTATTCTCAACGATCATTCTTAACGATCGACTATATATTCTATTATTCTTATAGGTTGATTTTATTTACCGAATGGTGAAAAGGCACATAGGAAAATGTCATAAAGTTGTGAAACTTGAAATATATCATTATTTACTATTATAATGGATCAAAAAAACCTTGGATAAATTTGATATAAGTAATCACTTAAATCAACTTATTTTTTTGTAAAGATAAAATTTGTTTATTGGACTTTTAGATATTTCTACTTTTATACCTATATGAATATATAACTTTATAAACGATATATAATGGCTGATAATATTTTAAAAAGAATTCTTTTTCATGATTTTGTAAAGGAAAATATTACATGAAAAGATTTCTCTCTGTACATATAATTTATGGAATAAATAAATATAAGGTTTATTCTAATAGTATAATGTACTATTATTATTATTATTATTGTAGAAAATTTTAGGTATATGTAATTACATTTTAAAGCTAAAAATATTTCAGATTAAAAGAAATATAAAAAATAAAATTGCAGTTAGGTTATTTTTTTAAAATTTTATTTT